>CAAE01014035.1:0-17379 GCA_000180735.1 Tetraodon nigroviridis | reverse complement strand
ACAATGTGAGGAAAACTTGTTGTTTTTCTGTTTGGGTTCAGCTTGTTTAACTCGGCTGCTGCGCTGCCTGATTCTCGTCAGTAAGTTCGCTCTGTAAACCAAATCCGTCAGCAGAATTTTCATTCCCCGGTTCCCTGCCAAAACCCTCAACCCAGTTCTAACCTGAACCAGCTCGTCGCCCTCAAACACGCCTCAGAGGTGGTGAAGAACACCCAAAATATCTTGCGGATATATTCATCCATAGCCTTGAAAAACACCAAATTTTCTGACATGTTTAAACAGTCCCCCTCGGTTACGTTGCTTCTGTATTTTCCTCCCGAAAGCCGCGCCATTTCTTTATCCCACCGACTCCCCATCTCTATTTTCACCTCTTTCAGTCCTCTCCTCCAATCCCATAAATATGGCTGCATAAAGGTCAGAATATTTTCCATTTCGTCCCCTACCGGAGACGGAAATGTCAGCCGTTTTCTATGAGCTTTAAAAAAGCTTAAAATGAGCTCTGTGTGTGTGTGTGTGTGTGTGTGTGTGTGTGTGTGTGTGTGCGTGTATGTGTGTGTAGTAGTTCTCATCTCCGCCATGCTCATTGCTTGTTTTCCATTGTAATGAACAGTCCCAGGGTAAATAAAACAAGCCTAATACAATATTGAATTAACTTTATTCCACATTCAGCTACATTCTCTCAGGAAACCTCTGTGGCAGGTGAAACACATTTTGTGTGTGTATGCGTGTGTGTGTTGGGGGAGTGTTTCCTCTAATTACATCTAAGACAACAGACAGAGCACTTTAGAGTGGTTACAGTCAGCATTAACATACAGACAGCGTGAAGGTGGAGGACAGTCTGATCCCTCTGGAAGGATCCAGATCAACAATAAAAAGGAAAATCCACAAAATATTCATGCAGACAAAAAGAAAATACAGAAACGCCTGTCGAGGGCTGGTTTTTAGCTGTATTGGGAAGTGTATTTTCGCACGTTTGTGCTGTCAAAGCCAGCGACAGGTGAGCCTCGCAACAGCCGGGTGTGATGAAAGGGTGGAAGAAGAAAATCTGAATGAGAACGGAGAGCATGAATGATGAAAGTAGATGGCAGGAGAAGAGCGGGTGCAGCGTAACGCGACACACCGGCCGTGTAATCAGCCCTGTAAGGAGCTTAGGAACCATTTTATCAGTGTTGGGTTTCCTGGGGTCCTCTTATCACCGATCAGAGGCCACTCTGTCTGTCTCCGCCGTTTGAGTGAGTGTTGATGTGCGCGATTAAGCCGCTGCTGATAATCCTATCAGATGCTATCAAGAAACAAGGATTCCCTCGGACTGAAAACCCAGTGCTTTTCAGAGACACACACACACACACACACACACCTGAAGCTTCTCTTATCACCAGCCATTACACAAAGAAAGATGTCACGCTGTCCCTTAAAGTAGTGATTTGTGTACTCTATACAGTGCCATAAGCAGTGACCTGTATTTCTGTGTACTCCCGCTGTTACAGTTGAGTGACCAGCCCACAAACAGGCCCTTCTTTTGTTTCTCTACAACAATACCGCCTCTCTTTGCTATTGGAAGATAGTGGGCCGTGACAAGTTTGTGCGCGTCCGTGTTTTTTTCTCCCCTTACATTAAAGTATATTTGGGTCCAATTACCGGATTTCTGGAATGCAGGGACCAGCAACCTAATTGTGGTTTTAAATAATACAGTAAGAGAGAAAAGAAAAGCTGGAAACCTCAGCCCTCACACTGGAACCGCGTCGCTTTTAGAGGAACAAATGGCTGAAGTCAAATGGAAGCTGCAGCTCGGTGTCTGCTGGGATCAGAAAGGCCTTAAATAATTGACGCTGTACTGAGCTAATGGCAGCCATCCATCAATTAACTGGTTTTTTTTACAGTTTAATAAATCATGTTTTGCTTGAGATGCTGTATAAAAATAAAGCTGCATCTACATCCTGCCTTGAAACCAGATGATCAGCAGAGGTCAAAAAATGGAAGATGGAAAATTACAGCTGCGTCTCCTAGAAAAGGACTGAGCTTAAGCACTATTATTTATCGCATTTGCACCTTTCTCTCCAGACTTGTGTGGAGATCCTGAATCCTAATGAATCCTTGCCCTCATCCCACAAAGCTCCGCACCTCAGCCAACGCAGTTCAGGAGTTCATACGAAAACAAAAGCAAAACACACAAGATGAGGTCAAATCTTCTCCTTCTCCTCTGCCAACAATTTAAAAAAGTGTTGTTTAGTGTTGGATGTGAGAGGAGCACAGCCATGGGATACAAACACAGCGTACCAGCTCTGTCTGGGGCCAAGCTTGTTTCTGTACGGGGGCCGTCTATGGATCCATGCCATAGCTTGACACGTACCACCCCACGGATTCAAGTAAACGTTTAAGTGTGCGGTGTGTCTGCAAAAATGATCGTTTTTAGCTACCCGGGGCCTCATTTTACCATTGTCAGGGGCTGTGGTGACATGCTAGCTGCATAGGTTACTGTGCAGGGCTCTGTGCAATCACAAATCCACATTTATTTTCTTCTTTTGCTCGCTTTGACTCAATTTACTCTTCCAGATTTTAGTAGAGTCATCATACTTGGATATTTGGAGTAAAAACACCAGGAATGGCACATGTATGCAAAGTAAATTCCCCTCTGGGCAAACCTCAAACCTCTGCCGCTATTCTTCTTGTATAAGCCCATTTCTGCACGGCACTTTTCCATCCCTTGGTGTGTCAAACATCAGTTTTGAGCGCAAACATTTAATACCGCATTAATTCCAGAAGATAATTAGCTTGTGATTTGTGTGAGCTCTACATCGCTTTCATTTCAAAGTTTGAAAAAAAAGAAAGAACCTTTAAGTGATCGCGAAAGAAGAACATTTCAATTACAAGACGTCTTTGCTGTTCCTGTCATGTCCCCACTGGAGAACACATAAAGAGCTCGCTGCACTAACAGCTGATTCAAACATCCCAAGTAATGATACCCTTATCTCCAAACACAGAAAGACAGAGGGACAGAAAGACAGAGGAGGGCTGTTCAAAGGGGGAAAATAACGAAGAGTAAATGAAGTCGGATGAAGAAAAAAAAAAGCAAGAAAATTGCACAGGATGGTTGAAGCAGAGAGGAAACAATGGAAGACGCGAGAGAGACGTCGGGGGGAGGGAACAAAGCTGTGGGGAAGTGAAGTTTTTTGAAGAGTGGACATTTGTCACAGAGCCTGCTTCGCTCTGACAGCCTACTGGGACCCGCAGACACTGTGTGTGTGTGTGTGTGTGTGTGCGTGTGCGTGCGCACTGACAGCCTGTTTAGCTCTCTCTTGCTATCACCTCTGTGTCCTTGCTAATAGCTGAGTGGGCTCCCTGCAGGCTCCACAGGCTGCACTGTGATTATCGCTCGGCACTTGTGCAAACAACACAGGAACACGTTCGCATGGTCGCGGACGCACACAAATGTCCACGCTCACCACTGGGGCGCACAAGCACACACACACTTACTCACAGATAGCCTCACAAGAACATACTGTAAACATAAATATGTATGCGAAGGCAGATACTCCAGCACTCCTGCACATGTCCTGTGCAGAGAAGGGGTGTGTGTGTGTGTGTGTGTGTGTGTGTGTGTGTGTGTGCGTGAGAGTGTGTGTGTGTGTGTGTTGCTGTGGCCGTACAGCTCTGCTCCTGCTGTAAATGAGTATGTCAGTGACGCTCCATATTAAGTGTTGACACACTAATTGGCTGTGGCTTCCCACAAGACCTGCTCAGTACTGCAGCAGGTTGGTGAGTGTGCGCACACGCCTTTGCGTTACTGTAATCAGCACTTGTGTACACTGAAGATGAAAAGTCACCTGTATCCTGGATAAGTATGGTTTGTCCGTGGGTGAAGTATGAACACAACAACGTTCGGTAAGTATATTTCTGTGGTCGTCAGGGGCTAAATTTTTGTCCGTGTGGCAACTTTTCCTGATGTTGTGATGAGATTTTTCTGATTGCTTTAGAGAAGATGAGGAAATATGGTTTCCGAACCGGGGGAGATCAGGAGCAGGAAATCGGAGCGTGATGAAAAACTGGAGAAAATGCACCCGCTGCACGCGCTCCCCCCGGGAGTCTGGAGGTGCCAACAGGTTGAGACTGCACACGCTCATGTGCAGCTAAAGAAAACAGCTCGGGAGGTTCCTGCTAAGTCCTCCGACGGTCAGACATCTTTTAACTCAGAAGCTCACAGGAATGTTTGCGCACATGCACAGAAGTGAAGAGAGGTTGACAGACGCAGGAATGCTGGTCCCTCTGAGGTCGCCCTGTTCTTACCAACCATGACCTCCAGAAGGAAGGAAGCAGTGTTGAAGCGGTAGTTTGAACAGGCTCCGCCATCACTCCATGTTTCCAAGGTCAGAACTGATATTTTTGGTCAAATAGATCCTTTTTTTTCCCCTCATTTTTGTTTTCCTTCCATGGATCATTATTTCTGGTGTTAGCAGCTTCGAGGGCTCTTGACAAAACTAACAATAATAAACAGCGGGCCGTGTGGGGTCACAGGGATTCCCTAATGAACCTTTTTCCGTGCTTGGAGGGATAGAAAAGAGGAAAAAGAGGTGAGAGGTGGCAACATGTGGCGCGACAGGAGAAAAGGCACACGTGTAACATATTCTTCATTTAAACAGGGCCTCTGGTGCGGATCCATCCCTGCAGACCAGCAGGAATACCTACACGGATCATCAGTCTGCGGTAAAATATATGTGGACTTCGCACCAAATCCTGACCTCCGTTGTTGGGTTTGATATTCCCATCTGTTTTCTGGTAAAAAAAAAAAGTAAGGATTTACTCATTCCCATTCTCCCAGTGAAAAATGCAGTCCCTTAATGTGACTCTGCAGGTAATAAATTAGATTTTAATGCCATTTATTGAGCCAAAGAGCGAGGATGCGGAGAAGGTGAGGAGGGGGCCAGTAACACTCGTGGACACACACCAGCAGACAAGATGCAGAGCAAAGATCTGCTGCTCACACACGTCCAGAAAAACCCTTTTGGAAATGAGCTGGACACCATTCTATGAGGGAACTCCTTCAAGACTGCCGTAAAAGCAACTTTAAGATGTCAATGGAGGCAGGAAAACACTGACCGGTCTCCAAACTGTCCGACCACCTGACAGGAGGACATTTCCTCCTTTTTTTTCCCAAATACAGCGTGAATCCAACAACCTGTTGTCCTGAAAACCCCACTGGAGGCTCCTCAGTCTGCATCACTGTTGGTCCAGGGAAAGTGAGACGCTTCAGCCCCCGTCAGGAATGATGGAAACGTCAACCCCGAGGACTTCAGCAGAACAACGTGAGTTGGAATTTGTATTTTTCGCTGTGTCTCTCTCTGTCCAAGTGGATTTATTTCTCCCAAGCCGAGAACGGATGTGTGAGCCACTGCGACCTCAGAGGAGTCTGTGCATTTAAGCATGTTTTATGGGTGCCACTCAGGACTGGTGTGAGCGACCTCGGTCACGTGTCACTGTTGTCACGGTCTCATGATATATCAACATTCATCTGATTTTAAGTTCTTTTAGGAAAAGGAGCTCAAAATCAGACGCAATTGAGACATAATTTGGCAGAAGTACTGAAGGCAGCCGCTCTTCATGCTCCCCCTGGCTGTTTTCTGTGGAAGAGTCCCTCAGCCTGAGCAGGAGGGGCTGCTCTCCACCTCCTGCCGGTGATGTCAGCAGCAGCTTCTGAAAAGCTCCATCAACTGCTTGGCAAGCAGAAAAGGTGTCACAGATTAGTGTATCTTAGTTTCACAACATTCAGGTTGTAAGTTATACACAGAGAATGCACGAAGGGAAATTCCAGAAGGCTGCAGTCCCTGTGACGACTTACTGTGAATTCTGGATGATTAGGAGAGGTCGGCGCTTGCGTTTCCACTCCGAAGGCTTCCTGCCAAACTGAGCGCTAAAGTGGTTTTACATTCGGCTCGATCTGAAACCGAAACCCCAACAACCATTCAACACTGTTCTCTACGTTTTTTTTGTGGAAATACTGTTAAAAATGGGTGAAGCTACCTGAGCTGATGTTAGCATGTTCTTTCTTCCATGTTAGCCAAGTAGAGGTGGCAAAGGAGAGGGGGTTGAACTCTCACCCACTCAGATCCGTCACGTAAAACATAAGACCTCCGGGGATGCTGATGTCTGAATGACAGTTTTACGGTGTGTGTGTGTGTGTGTGTGTGTGTGTGTGTGTGTGTGTGTGTGTGCGAGCCATGCGTGCTGACACCATGACACCGCCCTGGTCTCTCCAGGCCTCACGGGCAAGTGAAAGTAAAAAAAAGAAATGTCCAGAGAAGGCAAACATTTCCCATTTAACTCTTTCTGCATGGAAAAAAAGAACGCGGCGCTAAAAATAATCCTCAAACACCTCTTTTGTCATTCAGAGAAGAAGCTTTTATACACATTCTAGCTTCGCAGCTCCACTCCTGAATGTGTTTTTACAGGGTGAGAGAGAGAGAGAGAGAGAGAGAGAGAGAGAGAGAGAGAGAGAGAGAGATTTAGAGAGAGAGAGAGAGAGAGGGAGAGGGGGGGGGGGGGGGGAAAAAAAAAAAAAAAAAAGGGAGAGAGAGGGGGGACAAGTTTTTTTTTTTTTTTTTTTTTTAGAGAAAAAGAGCTGGTAGACTCTCTTTTTTTTTGTGGGTAGAGACAGAGAGAGAGAGAGAGAGAGAGAGAGAGAGAGAGAGAGAGAGAGAGAGAGAGAGGGGCATCTCACCCTGTGAAATTAGCTCCTGGCTGTTTGCCATTCGACCCCTGCTCCATGAATTTGTCTCATCATTGTGTTTAAATTCTGTTTGCAACTGACCCACGCGCCCTTGGTAAATAGTGTGTTTGCGTGTGCGCGCGCGCGCGTGTGTGAGAGAGAGAGAGCACCAATGGCTCTGCCTGTGTTTTTGCATATTAAAAAAACCTCCGCCGTTAATCTCCATCAGCAACCTTCACTAATAGGTGAATCAGACTGCCCAGTTTGTGCACGCTTAGACACGCGCGCGCACACGCACCCCCGGCGTTTCCGCCGTTATTCGGGTTTCTTTGAAAGCTTCCAGCACCACTGCACAGCCGCGCAGAGGGCATTTGCTTCCCTTGTTTTACCTTTCATTGTACTTTTAATCAAGGGAAAAGGCAAAAAAGAGAGGAAAAAGCGAGGGATTGAAAGCAAAACAGCAGCCTAGAAAGAGTTCAGGATGCAAAAAGATCTGGAAATGTTGGTTTGAATCCATGAGATGGATGGTTGGAGCGACAGTGGGAGCTGAAGGATGGTGAGGCAGCAAAGAGAGAGAGAGAGAGAAGGGGGAGAGTGAGATGAAACTGCTCTTTAATCAGTGGGAGGAGGCGGGCCGAGGTGCCTACTGTAATTCGATCCACGATCACGCGCACGGTGCGCGCGCAGACCAAGACGTGGGAGATCGAGCGAGCGTCGGCGCTCTCCGCCACAAACCCGGCGGAGCTCCGGTAGGAGAGAGCGGAGCTGCTGAGCGCCAGGGAGGTGGAGAGAGAGAGAGAGAGAGAGGGAGAGAGAGGGAGGGAGGGAGCAGGCACGGAGGAGTGGATTTCACCGGAGAGGCGCACTTCGGAGCAGATCACAGAGGGTGCGCGTCTCTATTTTCATGAGCCATTTTACGCACGCATCTCTCGTCCAGGAGGTCCTCTGTCCGGATTTTGCGCAAGAACGGACTTTTTCCCCAAGAAAACATTTGTTTCTAAATCACGCGTAAATGTGAAATCCTGAAAAGAGAACCCGATCCAAGCACTTGGGGATGTTTTATCACCAACAGGAGTACATAATCGTATTTCCACTTCAGTTTTTTTTTTTTAAGCCAAATGGTCTATCCCCCCATTTGGTATTCTTCCTTTCGTAATTATTTCCCAGTGATTTTTTAAACCGTTTTTCTTTTGATATATTCCAGAGGGCTGTGACCGAGCGGGGACATGACACGGCGCTGCCGCCTGTGCGCACCGGAACACATGACGTTTGTTTAAACGCGTCTGGGTAGAAACAGGGCAAAGATAGTAGAGTTTTGTATCCCTCTAGGAGAAGGTACAGAAAGAAAGAGCGCTGCCAGAGCCCATCCAGACACATATTCCTGGAGAGTCCGGCGAACGCAACCCGGCTTTTTCGGTGGACTACTTGAGTTGCGCTCCAGAGACAGAGAACTGTGGAGAAACGGGGACAGAGACGCGCCTGGAGCCAAGCATCGCTGCGGAAACCCAGAATAAAAGCATCGCGGGGCAGAAAGGAGGGCTTTTTTCTCCACGTCCAAGGAAAAAAGATGGATTTATTCCTATGGCTTTTGGGATGTTTACTGGCTTTTCTTTGCTCTTCGAGTGTCAAAGGAGAAGAAGGAGGTAAGTTTGACACTTTGCTGGCACCATAGGGGAACTATAAATCGACCATTTTCAAGTTCTTCCTGAAGGATATCACTCCAAATTTATTTAAATGAGGCAAAATACGCGTTTAAAACAAAAATGCGTAAATTGTAAAAATGACTCTTTGAGAAAGCTTAAGATATATAAGTGATACGGGGCTTGTAGAGCGGGGTGCTTTTTCAGAAACACATCACCACTAACAAACCTTGCCAATTAACTCGCGTTATGTTACTAATTTCCACGAGTCTGTGGATTTTAAAATACAACTTTGCCGTTACTTTCTCCGGATTACCGTTCAAATTGTGAATAAGTCACTTTATGGTTTCCGTAAGCGCAGCTCTGACTCATACCCACATCACCGACACAGACAGCAGCAGATTACGCGAACGAGGTTGGAAATGTTGGAGTAACTGATGTGAGAGCGGCAGCAAGGTCCGACGCCGGTCGGCGCCCAGGACCCGCGGAGGTGCCCTCCCTCCGTCCTGCCTCCTACGACCGGCCGAGGTCTGCGCTCAGGGCGCGCAGAGCTTTTTAGAGCTACAGTTGTTCTCCAGAACTAAAGACTCAGAGATCAAATATTATATAACAGCCTAAATGTGTTAAAAATCAAAATTAAAGGAAAATCTTGTTGATATTGAGTCCCAGACAAATCGGAATGTTCGTACTCCCTGAAACAGCCGTGCGTAATTTCGGGATAAAAAAAAAAACGTCTGCGAGTTGGTATACCTCTACCATAGATACTTTATAAACCAATTTTCAAACTATTACGCTTTTAAGATTTAAAGTCTGTGTGGGAAAGTGTAATCCTGGCTGTCTCACCTCTGCGCCGTGAGGAGCAGATGTGAATAGTTTGAAAGCGGCGGCGCTGAGGAGGAGCATCCGCGGCCAAGTTGGCTGCGTTCTACATGATATTGATTCACGCCTCGTTCAAGGCGACTCTGCGTTTCTGCAGATCTCTTGACTTGGATTGAGTGGCATGCCTGCCAGATCAGGAGCAGAGCGCGGACTGGGAGCATTTCTACATCAGCACATGTGGGAACAAATTTGCGCCCGTCCACCGCTCTTTCATCGCTTCACGCGCGACTCATACTGATTTTAAAAAGGCGAATACAAACAAAACTAGGATTTCCAATGACGCCATGCCACCCCACCCACACCCCAATGGGATGTTTTGACCTACCTGACCCCAAAAGGGAGGTAGAGCGAAGTCCTGGAGTGCGGCAGAATCAGAGGGAACATGTGGAGTTTCATTTGAAGACCAGTAACCCACCAGCAGCAATCACTGCCTGTGTGTTTTTCTTCATATTCTTCCTACAATAGAGCCACGTTCCCCGAGAAAAGTCAATTTCTGCAATTTTAAAGGAACTGACAGGGCTTGCTGACACTCTGTTATCTTGACAATAGATGAACCTTGTTTGCCTGGAGACTCGCTCTCTCTCTCCCTCTCTCTCTGTCTTCCTCCGTCTTTCTCTCTCATGCTCAGCATAACCTGGAGGATGTAGCTTCCTCAGCAGTAAACTTTTACTGATCTGCCTCCTCTGTTTCTCCAGAGGAAGCAGCAGGGACTGAAACAGGCAGAGGAAAAGCCGCGAAAAGAAAGCGAACGAAACGGAAGAGCGATTTTTTTTCTTTAACTCCGCTGTTTGATCCAGTTTCTTTATTCTGTTTGATCACTGCTGTGCCTGGAAGGGAGATAAACGGACATAATTGGCCACTCAAGACTAGCTGTCTGCCTCTATGGCGTCTCTGCAGAAATATGCTGCACAGCGAAACGGACCAACACGGTGCGCGAGTGTGTGGGAAGCGAGCAGCGGGGATGCCCACAGGTACAGGCACTGACCCGGCACTGCCTGGCCCGGCTGTTATTTTCCACTTGGTCTGAACCAGCGAGGTTTCAAATATCTCATATTGATGGGATGATGTGTGAAGTCAGGACAGAGTCCACTAGTCTGGCTGGATCGGGCCTATCACCCAGAAGATGGCCGCACCGAATGTGACATGGTTTTTAAATGTTGCCTCGTTCTACATTAAAATTTACACTCACTCAATGATGCATAAGCTGTTTCAGGGAGCAGATTGGATTTGGGAGCGTCCACAGGTGTATTTACGAGTTAAAGAACTGCTTGGAAGACATTTTTAAAACAGGTCATTTGTTTTACTCATCTCTGTTTTTCATTCCCGCAAACTGTGTTTTTGGAAAACCTGTTGATTCCGTATTAGCGTATTCCTATACCAAAGTAAAACACCCATCAAAGAGAAGGAGAGAAGGTGAGCAGAGGAGGATGGAGATCATAAGGAAATAGGAGTTAGGCCAGAGATAAAGAGAGAAAGGCGGGGGGTCAGCGTGAGGGGACATTTGCAGAGCGAGAGGAGATCAGCCGAGTGTGAAGCAGCAGTTGAGTGGAGCCACCTGCAGTAAACCACAGCAGATCTGTTCCCTCCATCCATCAGGCGCAGGAGGCTCTCTGAGCCGCGGTAAAGATTATCAAAGTCTGGATATGTGCGCACACAAAAGCAGAATTCATCCCACATGTTACCTCCAGAACCTTTAATCGTGGACCCACTTCCTCTGCGAATGGTTCATGTCATGAAATAAGATAAATCAATAGGAAAATAAATCTTTGTGAGTCTGTAGAAATGAAATTCAGGTAGTCCAGAACATACAAACTGGTCCTGAATCCACATCATTGTGCGATGTTAGAAGCCCCATCGCTGTTGTTACGGTCTGATAGCAGAAACTGGTCTGGCATCAACAACCCAGGTTGAAACCAGTGAATAAACATTAAGCTTATTAACCTTCACCACCGTCTGCACCCTCTCGCTCGCTTTCTTTTACGAAAAGGAAATGACAATTAGCGGGTCCAGCAGGATGTTCTAATTACAGTTATCATGTCATTAGTAAACCGTTCGGGTTCTAGAGCCGTCGTTGGCGGTTAGTAATGACTGGAGTAATTAGAGCAGCCTGCGTGTTCTTCTGTTGGTACATTTATGAGGAACAATCGTCTTCAGTGGAGATGGTGGAAATGTGTCGGACGAGATGCTCGTCCTCACTTTTGTTTGTGCGTAGAAGCGTCGGCGCTTGTTTGAATTTGGGATTAATCCAGGCTCAAGTAAGCCTGTGGTGCCCTCAGCAGTCCCTCCACATCAGTGCCATGTGAGGCCACGGGTTGTTTTCCTTTCTCCCCGCGCTCTCTTCACGCTGAATCATCCCGTTGTTTTCCACTTTCGGTGCCACTTCACCTCTTCTTTAATAGTATCCTCTGTTTCTTTCTCCGCACCTCCCTCAGTCGGTGTTCTCCCGCGCTCCGATGTAGAAACCTCCCTCGCCTGCTTTTCACCCCACTTTGCCACGGTGGGAAATCTCTTTACTCTTTTACTTCAACGGGGTTTTTTTCTGTCAGTCAAGTGAATGTGCGTTTTGTCATCCTTGTTCTGTCTGCTGGGACAAGAAAACGGCTCAAAAGTGGACAGATTTTATGATTCTAGTTGTTTAACGTCGTTTGTTCAGGTTTGCGTGACTATCTTTCAACAGAGCCACACGAAAACCCATTTTTGAGGATTTTGGTTGTCTGTGCTGCAGCAAACATGCCCCGAAAAGCAAATTCAGAGAGTTTAGGGAACAGTTCTGGGGCTTTAAAATCACTGTTTAGAGTTACATTCGTTAGTGGTGAAGAAAACACATCGCAATAAAAAAGAAAGTAAAGATATGGTGATAAAATGTAAAGAAATGAGAAGAAAAAAATGCACTTTTCTTTAGAATGGCACTCAAACCACCAGTCAGGGTGATTAACCTGCCACTTATTCAGCATGTTGAACTGGCAGGGAAAAAAAATGCAGATGAGGATAGACAAAAGCGTGGAATAGACAAAAAAAGAGGAGGATGTCAGCTGCTCTGAGGCGTTCCTGTTGTCCCTGACAGCTGATCGTTGCTTTGATTAGTCCTGGTTCTTTTACTGCAGAAAGCAGAAGCAGAAAATAAACAACCTCTTAACCAGAACAGGGAAGCAAAGCATTTTGTGGCCAAGTATGTAATTTTATCAACAGAAATTTGTTTTTCAGGGTTTCATCGATTACTGCAGGAGGATTTAAGGAATGGCGGATTTGGATTTGGCTCCTTTCGATAAGGAAGGAGCAGATCGGTTCGTGATACCTGAACCCTGCTGGAGATAAGGCCTGTCTAAATAAGCGTGGGTGCCTGGAGCCTCCTGCACTGGTGTTTATGTAACTGTCATTTACAGGTAGATTATCTCCCTGTTACCTTACAGCCACAATGCAGCGCTTGACCCCCCCACCCCCACCCCCACCCTATCTGAAGGTACGCTGGAAACAGGAATGCATAAACACACTTTTGGGCCAAGCCGTAAGGAGGCCAGGACATGTAACTGTGTTCCCGCAGTGGTTCCTGTGGTTTTATTGGCAGCTGAGGATTTCGCTCGCTGACACAATTGCTCGTTTGATCCTGAGATACTAGCAAGTCACGAGGCAAGTAGCTGCAGCAGGCCTTGTGACGGATGGGTAAAAGAAAGGTGGAGAGCGGGTGAAGCCAGGGTCAGCGTGTGAAAATGAACCAGAACCTTAAAACGGAATAAATGTCCTTTTTTTGCTCTTTTTCTTCTCCGTCTTGTGATTCGTCTATTTCCTCTTCTTTTTACTCTATGTTTTCACTCTCCCCTCAGATCGGGTTAAAGGTTCTCATCTTCTTCTTTTCCCACATGCATTTTTTGGTTGCTGCAGGCTGCTTTTGTACTCACTTTTTCCTCTTACCCTCTTCCCTTTCTTTTTGTAGTGGCTTAATGCGTGGCACCTGGAGAAAAGCACCACCCCACCTGTTTGTGTGTTTGTGGGAGTCGTATTTTCTGTCCACTGAGGGTTTCTGAGCCGCTGACTTTCTCTTCTCTCCTGATGAGAGACAGATGTTCTGTAACCCTCTCTCCCTCTCCTTCAGTCCATTTCTCGGGTTTTCCAATATTTGGTGACTAAAAGCAGCTTGGTATCAATCCAAAAATGACATTACCAGACTTTCTCATTTTCTCAGGGTCATATAACGGCTTTGTGGTACACATGCACAGGTGTATGCGCGCGCCGGTGCTGAAAGCGCTTTGTGAGTGCGTCGTGATGCTGGAAGCATGCCATCCGACTGAAAATGCAGCGTGAACAGTGGAAGTACATGAAAATCAATAGTGGAATTAGCATTTCCTCCTCCAGGCTGATTCAGACAGTCTGTTTCATTGATTGTTAAATTCTGAGACCTGTTTTCCACAAGGTCACAATAATGAGACCGAGAAACAGACTGTTCCAAGTCAGCACGGAGCATAATAAGTCAGTCTGCCAAATAATGGCCTCAGCCCTAACAAGCGCCTTGGTTAGTGAGACACGCTTTTTGTGAGTAAACCCTTGCTAAATCGCTAATGCTATCATTACTGGACTCTGGCCAGTGGGAATGAACGTGGCCCGTGGTCCAAAGGTTCTCGTGGGCTTTCAGATCGATGAAAAGCGTCTGTTTGGAGTCAGATCAGACTCTCCTCACCACCACCACCACCACCACCACCACCTCTGAGGAAAATCAAATCTGTGGCAGAGCTCAGAACAAGGTTGGAAAAAATGTGCTTTTGGGACCAACAAATAAGGATCCAGTTTAGCTTTGTAAAGCTGCTCCACATGGAGCCATTCTTCCCCCTCACATTTCTGTAAGGGTGCATCTGGGTGTGTTAAGGCATGTGCATCTGGGGGAAGTTGCTGAATAGGTGTGATCAGGATGTAATAATAAAACATGGTGGGGAGCCATAAATAATGCAGGGACCTGTCTCATATCCCTGCTTGAGTATTTAGCACAGTTTACTCTTTCTTCTGCAAGCACACAGGGCTTATTCAGCCATGTTGGGGCAGATGGACCAAACTGGTGGTTATAAATACAGAAATCTGACTTTGCTACAGCTGAAGAATGCGGTAGTTTCGGTTACTAATGTCGCTCCGTAGATATGCATGGCGTTATGGGTCACGCACCCAGGATGTGGTGATCTATTTGCACACATCTTTTATCAATGAGTCACTTCCTGCGGTTTTGTGCTTTTGGCTCAGGAATATTTTCTGTGACCAAACATACTTTTTAGTTGAGGTAAATGAATAAGATTCCCACTTCCCCTGGGTCTCCTGTCATGTTTTTCCTCAAGGAAAACACTTTCTGCTCCTCTTGTTTGAAGACCTGTTGGGAAGACAGCTCAATATTCATTCAGACTCCCCATCACTCTGGATCATTCTTCAGCTTCACTTCTCTCCCCCTGCCCATAACTGATATTTCTGTGGACAGACAGCTTGCCGTGTTCTGTGCTAAAAGCAGTGTTTGGCCTGGGTTGTTGCGAAATTCCAGAGTGTTTAAGCACTAATCCAGGTGATGCTGAGATGTAATGTATCCCGCTGGGTTATATGAGTCTGGTAACCTGACCCCCGTATTACTGCGTGTCACCACGGAGATTCCAAACAGACAAGAGGAAGCAGACAGGAGTCGTTGGCTCACAGCGTGGCAGTGGGAGAAGGGGACAGAGACGACGGTAGAGCCTCGATCGGCAGGGGTTGGAGTGTGTGAAGCTGTAAATGGATAATGATTATGTGTCTTTATGCCAACCAGTGTGCACGTGAGGAAGAAGATACCCTGACGTTTATGTAAAGACAAGCATCTTTGGGAAATATGTGGAAAGTTATTTCAGTTTTGACCTGCCCTGGCTTTTCTGAACGCTGCGTGGGGCACCGAAAGCCCGATTGTGTTTATGCTCGCGTTTATGTTCGCATGCGAGGCTGCTCTCAGACTGGGCTGGACGGTAGCTGCTCTATTTAAAGTGTTAAAGATACGGTGTGGTCTGCAGAGTAATTTGATTTGGCTGTGTCACGGTCGTCAGCACAGCGGCAGTAAATAAAACACGCTGGATAGAGACACCAACAACAAACTGTCTCTCATGGTCGGCGCATCTTGCCTTGAACTAATAATGATCTCGTATCTCCTATGTGAAGGTTGCATGTTCAGTGCTTTCCAAGTTTAGTGTTATTATATCCATAGTACCGTATATGGCTGAATGTGTTTCTAGAGACACATTCAGCCCTTTTTCAGTGATATTTTGAGCTAACGGCAATTTGAATGTGAGTGTCAGCACTAAGCAACAGGAAATTAGCCAAGAGTTTCAAATGCTAAAACTTGCACATCTTGTCTTCAAAAGCATTTTTTTTCCTACAGTTGTCATCTTTTTACCCAAACTTCTTCTTCTTGGGTCATAATGCATAGTGTAATCACATTTTGTTGAGAATTTTGTGATTAAAGGGGTGTTTTTGTAAATCAGTACCCTCTATCCTCTGAATCAAACACATATGAGAGAAAAAATAAAAATTTCCAACCAGGAAATATAGTCGAAACCAAAGTTTTCCAGACTGATAATGCAGATTGTGTCTCAGACAAGTGCTCGGCTGTAAACAAAGATGGCTAAAATGAGACCCCCAAGCTGATTTAACTTAACAAGTCTGAGCCAGCGTGGAAGCTCAGCTGTTCCAGACGTCTGCCCAGTCCATCAGGGGAGCTAGCCAGCGCACAATAGGTGCCATACATGTAACACAGTGGAGTTTGTGTGTTATGCTGTCGGGTGTCACAGATTTACATGAGTTACTCATCAATGCCAGGTTACATCCGCAGCTATGAATGAGCGGGATTGTTAGACACAACACTGAGGCATCAGTGCAGACAAGTGGATCCAATCTGTGACAGTAACTGTGGCATCTGGAGGTCTGGATCTGGGTGTGAGTGCATGAGTGCATCCACATGGTGTCACAAGGTCAACTCAGCAACAAAAAATACAAAGCATCTATTCTGAGACTCTCTCCGTCTCTCTAGCACACATACACACATGCACACACACAGATTTTTTTTATATTAGCTCTAAGTGTGTAAGTTGGTCAAGTTAAAATGGTATAAATCAATGTCCCTCTTCTCCCTCTCTGTCTTGCCAGCGTCTGAGCCATGCGGGGGCTACCTAGACGCCACTAATGCTGGCTACATCACCACTCCTGGCTACCCACTGGAGTATCCACCCCATCAGAACTGCCGCTGGGTCATCACAGCACCCGAGGCCTCGCAGCGCATCGTCCTCAACTTCAACCCACACTTTGAGATCGAGAAACTGGACTGCAGGTAAAGGCGGGATTAATATGAGGAGCACAAAAATGGATTGAGGCATCTGAAACTAATTTTAACATTTAGTTGCTTGGCAGAGATGGGAACTGAAGGGACTTTTGGTGTCTTTTCGAGAGGGCGTACTTTGTCGACTTGAGCACATGCTCCCCCTGTTTGTCTGGCATTAGCTATCCCATAATAATCACAGCGGGACCTTTTCCTGTCCCTTGTCTCTAATTATCACTGTCTAATTGCAACACATTCACTCTTCAACGGATCAGAAAACAGATTAGAAGACTTGTTATTGTTTTTTGAAGTTTTGGCTTCTGGAGTATAATGAAACAATGAGGGCATGCTGAGTGAAAAAGCCCTTTAAAAGTTTAGATGTCTAATTCCAACAACCAATAAAAGAACACACAGCACAGGGAAATGATTACTAATGATTTGAGAGACTTGTTGATGTAATCAGCATCTCTCTATCGAGACGTCACATGGCCTGATATATTTCCCTGCTCTCGTGTTTGGTGTCTGTTCCCGTCGTCTCTGATCCGTCCCTTATCAATTATACATGGCCGAATTTTCCCACTCAGATGTACTAAAACTGATTCAGACATTTCTTTGTTGGAATTGAAACATCAATATTTCAATGACTGGCTGTTTGTTGAAAGGCTGGAAGGGTGAAGCAACGCTTCGCTTCTGCTCTGTTGCTCTTTCTTGTTGCCGAAATGAGAATCGCATTCCGTTGTCTGCACCTCCGTTCTCGTGATTACCTCACCTTTACTTGACTCAGATCAGCTGGGCTGACTCACTGTTGCCTTTGCCCTTCTCTTACTCTTTGATTTTTTTTTTTTTTGCACGACTAT
>CAAE01014034.1:15848-37458 GCA_000180735.1 Tetraodon nigroviridis | reverse complement strand
CCGCCGTGTGCTGGAAAGGTTAAAATTTATAAGCGAAAGCCTTTCTTCTTTTTGGTTTTTGAGAAAAATAAGAAGCCTCTCGCTCCTGAGAAGTTTATCGTTGCAAAGCTGCGTGGTGGTGAGTCATGGTAAGTTTACTACACACAGACACTATCGCTCTTCCAATCCGTCAACCACACTTGTTCACCTTTTATAAAACATCCAACCTGCTTTGCCCAGATAACCATTCAAATGAGGCAATTCCACAAAAATTGTGACTCTGTGCATCATTATTTCCTTTGGTATTGAGGAAGAAAATGAAGCCCCAAGAGCAATGTATTATATGTATTGTACTTGATGCTTTTGATGTCAGCCAGTTTCTGTATGTCAAGAATGTCTCAGACCATTTGTTCCCACCCACCAAGACTTATCACTTCCTGGTTCCCCCTTGCTCCTGTCCCCAGTACTATCATCCTAATCAGAGACCCCCTTCTGTCTCCTTTCAATGCACAAATGGTATTGTCTTCTTTTACCTTCTGTTGTCTTGGGTCCCTCCCCTCCACCTTATTGTCACCTGCCTCCAACCAAGTCAGAGCCCCCCCTTTGAGGACAAATGGTATTGTTTTCCCTACCTAGCTCCCCTATTGTCTTATGTTCTCCCCTTCCTCCCCTGTTCTCCATCCTTGATTAACATCTTCATCAAGGAACCTCCAGTCATGGCCTTTGATCCTGGGGTCCAGGCCCAAATGGCACCACCCCCCCCTCTCCTGTCCCAGCTCCTGTCCCCTTCCCGGTTACCGTGTGTATATGCGATCACTGCCTTTTGTTTTCGCCTGTATAAATGTACCCTGTTCCCGTTGCTCTGGGTCCGCTCACAGGCTCAGACCAGCTCTGTGTCTGTCAGTTCACCAGTGTGCCGGCATACTTTAAAATAAACTCACCCCACCACAGCAAACTCAAACTTGGATTAAGCGATTTCTTCGACAGTATGTTTGTATAATTGTTTCTCTCTCTCTTTTCTTCTCTCTACCCTGTCTCCCTTTTCTTCTCCTTTACCCAGCAGTAATCCTGCTGGGTCACCAAGAATGAAAAGTCTTTTTTCAACCCAGACCAATTTCCTATAGCTGCTGACTGTGGCTGACATTAAACAATACCAGTAGTGTAGAGAGCAGTTGGCGTACAATGTAACCCGGTTGTAGTTTCGTATGCTTTGAATTCTTTAAATCAACACTCATTTGACCTTTAACCAATAAAAAAGAAATATAAGAGCTTTTTTATCCTTTGAAAAGCTAACAAATCTGACCTCAGGGTAAGCATTTCCCATTCAAACCTGGCAGTCGCGCATGTTTTGGTGTATTTTGGTGCCTGAACAACACAGGTTTGCAACGGAATTAAAAAACAAAACAAAACAAAGCACAATTATTTGTTAGAACAAGCTGTCTCTCTGGCATTGTAGTCTGTGTTTTGTATGTTTCATGCAAAAGTGCTCAAGGCTAGTCAAAGATCTCCAGTCAAAGCTGTCTGGATTCAGCAACTGAAATAATTTAATACATAATACATCCATGGACTCAAAATTGTGTCACAGGAAGCCCAGTTTACCACTGTTTGCTCAACCAGCTGGCTACAACACGGCTGCACACTGGGAAATACAAACATACTGTGGAACAAACGCAACGTGGCTGGAGGTGGTAAATTATGCACAAAGGTTACAGCAATGTGATGCAACACGCAGGCAGATCATAAAAAAAAAAAAAAGATCTGCATTGGCTGTGTGCACACACCATCAGGAGAGCTAGCTGCTGTGTGAGCTAACATACATGTGCCTGCCTTTAACTTGCACTCAAGCATAAAAGAAATGTGTGAACGTTCGAGAAACTATAGGATTGATGTGATTAATCGGGCAGAAAAGGGTGAAAACAATTTTCCTTTTAATCTCACAGTAATGACTATAAATATCTTAATCAATGTAAAATAATTGAGAAAGATAAGTGTCCTCCAAACCTGGATTATCTCAGGAACCACACACACAAAAGGCTCTCATATTACGTTATGGCTTGAATGGCCAACTATCTTGAGAGTACTTATAAAGGAAAAAGGCAGCATATAGTGGTTGCTCTCATACTATGTGTGAGACTGCATCCGTGGGTCAACCAAGCAGTAGATTCAATCAATGTCAGAGTGGTTTACAGACACATTTTTTTTTTTTTTTTTTACCAAGAGTATTATGGTACTTGGTGGACATCAAAAGCACTTTGGCAGGCAACTCAAAAGAGCAAATGCACATCCCTGGTGGTCGGAAAACCTGGGGTTAAAGCCAAGAGCATCGAGACAGCAGAGAATGAACAAGAACTTGAAAACCTGCTACCTGATCCACAGGAGGCAGATCTGCAGAGGTTAAAGGGCCTTCACCTGCAGCAGCATTAACAACATGAGCATTATCAGGCTCAGAGGGGTCCAAGTACAGTGAAAGCGCCTGAAGCACATTATTATAATCGGGATCAAGCTCCATGCGAACATTAGTAGTAGTTGTTTGCATGGGAAAGACTGTGTCACGGCAGTGAGTCGAGGCAGCTGCCAGCCCCTCCCCTCCCCGTGGACACTCAGATCTGGCACAGCTGCGGGGCATTAGGGTGGCGCTCACCTGTGCCCCGTGAGCAATCACTCGGCCACCTTATAAGCAGCCGGGTGAGAAGCTCCTGTGCCAGATCGTTCACTTTCCGTGCCATTGACCAGATTCCCTTCCCAGAGCGTTTCCCTCAAGGTGTTTTTGAGTTCCTGACTGTTTTGGACTGTACGCCGTTACCCTTGATCCTGAGTTGCCTGTTCCTGGAAGTGTGAGTTGCAATAAACCCTCCCTGTGTGCACCATTCAAGCCTGTGTCGCATTTGGGTCCTGACACCCCCGTGGCAAGAGTTAGTGGTTGCATTTCTACCTAACTGCTGCTATTAACTGCTGTTGTTTGTTATTTTTTTATTTCGTCTTTGGACTAGCTCAAATCCAGCCTTCAGGTGCCAAGGTTAAAACTTAATATCACCCTTTTTTTATAATAGAATAAAATGTGCTTTTATTACCCCACAATGGGGAGATTGCTGTGTTCCAGTAGCAACCTACTTTAAGAAATAAATACTAGGAAGACTTTACAAAAATAAAAAAGAATTAAAACATGGCTTATTTTACACACCCACACACACAGAGCCTTGCCACCATCTCCTCAATGGGGGGCCAGGGGGCTACCACGGGAGCTTATAATGTTTCGCCCGATTAGACTATTATAAATGAAACAAAAATAGCATTTCGATTGGCTGTTACAAGCTGGAAAAATGTTAGCTAGTGAAATGTACCTAAAACAAATGATGAAAATGGAGATTAGGCCAATTAGTGCTGTGGACAGTGTAGGACATTTGACATGTTTATAAAGATCTCATCTGGTTTCCTATTTTGGCATTCAGAATTAATGTATTATATGCTTTGCATTTAAAACCTTTCTTTTCTTGACCATTGTAGTTTTTATACAATTATATTGAAGATTGTTTCCCCATTATGCAGCGCCCAATAAGAGACCATGGTAATGTACCATTTTTAAAAGTACAGTACTATTTTGATATAGAATAGAATAGAGCTTTATTCGTCCCACAGCGGGGAAATTGCACTGTTCCAACAGCAAAAACGTTGGAGAAAGGTACGAAAGTGCAGGAAGAAGGCAGATAAATAGAAATACTTTCTGTTGGAATGTGACAGTATGTACACCAATAAATATTATATACAGGATTTACATGGAGTATGGGTGTGAGAGGTATGTAGTTTGTTGGTCCTTGTGGAGGACCTAGGAAGCAGCGTTGAAGAGTCTGATGGCTGGTGGGGAGGAACGACTTGCGATAGCGCTCCTTCTTGCACTGAGGATGCCTCAGCCTGGAGCTGAAGGAGCTCCCCAGGGTCTCCACAGTGTGGTGTAGGGGGTGGGGAGGTGTTGCTTCTGATGGAGGTCAGCCTGGCCAACGTCCTTCTGTCCGCCACCTCCTCGATGGAGTCCAGGCTGCAGCCCAGGACAGAGCCAGCTCTCTGAACCAGCTGGTTCAGTCTCTTCCTGTCCCTGTCCGTGCTGCCTCCCCCCCAACACGCGATGGCATAGAACACTGCAGAGGCCACCACAGAGTCATAGAAGGTCCTCAGAAGAGCCCTGCTCACGCCAAAGGACCTCAGTCTCCTCAGCAGGTGCAGGCGACTCTGGCCCTTCTTGATCAGGGCGCTGGTGCTGTGGGACCAGTCCAGTTTGTTGTTCAGGTGAACACCCAGGTATTTGACCGAGTCCACCAGCTCGATGTCTGACCCCCGGATGTTCACAGGTGTGTGGGGTGTGGAGGTCCTCCAGAAGTCTATCACCAGTTCCTTTGTTTTGCTGGTGTTAAGAAGAAGGTGGTTCTCCTCACACCATTCGACGAAGTCGGTGATGACTCCTCTGTCCTCCAGCTCGTCCCCCCCTGACACGCAGCCTTTTTTTTTTTACCAAGAGTATTATGGTACTTGGTGGACATCAAAAGCACTTTGGCAGGCAACTCAAAAGAGCAAATGCACATCCCTGGTGGTCGGAAAACCTGGGGTTAAAGCCAAGAGCATCGAGACAGCAGAGAATGAACAAGAACTTGAAAACCTGCTACCTGATCCACAGGAGGCAGAGCTGCAGAGGTTAAAGGGCCTTCACCTGCAGCAGCATTAACAACATGAGCATTATCAGGCTCAGAGGGGTCCAAGTACAGTGAAAGCGCCTGAAGCACTTAAGAGACTGGGGGTCAGGCTCAGGAACATTAAGGTTGTTCATGGGAAAACTGTCACGGCAGATAGTCGAGGCAGCTGCCAGCCCCTCCCCTCCCCGTGGACACTCAGATCTGGCACAGCTGCGGGGCATTAGGGTGGAGCTCACCTGTGCCCTGTGAGCAATCACTCGGCCACCTTATAAGCAGCCGGGTGAGAAGCTCCTGTGCCAGATCGTTCAATTTCCTTGCCAGAGCCAATTCCTTTCGCCGAGCGTGTTTGAGGTCAAGACTGTTTTGGACCGTTCGCTGTGACCAGCGGAGTTTGTGTTAAAGTTCTGTGTTGGACTGAACCTCAGCACCTACTGATCCTGAGTTGCCTTGTTCTGTGAAAGTGTGAGTTTGCTGAATAAAACCTCTGTGTGCACCATTCAAGCCTGTGTTGCATTTGGGTCCTGACACCCCCCGTGACAGAAAACTAGGAATCCCAGGCTCAGGAATACAGTGTACAGTAGTCACACCAACTCTTGGGTCAATAGCGTTTAGATGATAGCTAGCTGTAGATCTAGAAGAGAAATTACTGTGATAGCAAAAGTAGTCATTGAGGCACCAGGTGTTTTCCTGTTAGACTGACTGAATGCTGCTAACAAGACTTGATGCTGGTTAAGGTGAACCAACTCTGGGGATGTAAGAGAGCTACCCAACACTGGTGGATGATAGAAACAGCAGGCCTGCAAACTAGCCAACACTGGGACTGGTTCTGCTTGGAGCTCACTCTGAAGCTGGTAGCAGGCTGGTCAGAGCAGGATGAAGGCTGAATGAATTTGAGAATCTCTGAGGTGGAAAGTAAAGTTTCGGCTGGGTAGATCATACTGACAAGAAAACTCAGGTAAGGACCCTGACAGTCACTCTCTTAATGGTTGAGGTCAGAAGCAGGTGAATAATCCAAACAGAGCAGGTAGAGTAAGGCTGTGGACTCAAGGTTCAAGTGGACACCAACACAAGAACTGGAAATCACACAGAGACCCTAAAAACTGCAACACTTGATGTAACCAATGGAGGATGCACAAGAGAAGACAAAACAAAGCAAATTAATTTAAAAAAAAAAAAAAATCAAAAACATTAAAATCCAAACCAATCCAAATGAACCTCATGCAACAGTACTTCATCGTGTCATTACCCAGGATTGACTGATTAAAAAAATAAATATTGCAGCAATGATCTTGTATCGGTTTTTTTATTTACCAATTTGCATATTTGCAGGTTCCCTGTTTACTTTCATTTTACAGTAATCACTGAAAGGTAGAATTGCTTAAATTGTCCGGTTAAATACAGCAGTGTTTAACTGGTTCAAACAAAGTCAAGCCTTAGGGAAAGTGTGTGTTTTTTTGGGTAACATGTTTTTTTTTTTTTTTCATAATAATTGTGTCTGTAGTTTTGACGAGAGTGTTCTTTTTTGCGAATCCGAGGTGTTCTGAAATTGTGCATGGTTTTGCTAATTGTGTGCAGTGTTTTGAAATCAAAATTGTGCCTAAGCAATCGTAAAATTCTGCAATAACAATAATGAAAACTTCTGCTTCACCCTACAAAAGTTATGTGCTATTAGCGAAAAAAAAAACATTATTATTGGAACTGTGAAACACCTTTGGATAACCGGAACATCTTGCCAAAGCGGCTGCTCTGAAAATGTCATCATCTGCTGTTGGCAACCTTCTCGACATGAACGTCAATTTCTGGTTTTCTTGGTAACGACATAGTCATTAAGTGATCATAACAGTACCTTTAAACTGCTCTGTATCTTTGCCAATATACGGAACAAAATGCAGGAAAGACCTGAACACAGAGCAGGTGAATATGTAGCTCCCAGCTGCTTTGCTGTTTGTGTTTTGTACTGCTGCTCTTCCCTGCTGAAGTTAACTCTCTTTTTGTTTGCATCAACACTAAAATCAAAAATCCTACACAATATTCAAAACCTTACACTCAAACAAAATCTTGGCCGAGGTATTCACAACTGTAAACACAAAGACAACCTCACACTTTTTGCAGAATAATACACACATGGTGATTTATAAAACACTAAACACACTTGTTTACATTACACACAAACGACAATCATGATGTCACTTCCTTGCAACAAACGTGTCAGGTGAGCAAACACATGACTGGGTTATTGTAGACCCAACAATCACATTGAGCGCTATCAAAATACAGCAGGTGGGTTCACTTGCTTTTAGCCAAACAGAAAGAAGGCAGAAGAGGAAGAAGAGAGGGAAAAAATGTGTTTCTTATATTAAGATAGCATGGGTTTTGTAAATGTTTATATCATTTTTACAAGAGTGTTTCATTTTGCACAGGATCTAAGGCACGGGTGGGCAATTATTTTTCCCCAGGGGCCAAATGAGAAGCAGAAAATATTGTGGAGGGCCAAGCCAAAAGTTTGAAACCTAATCTGGTTTTTAACTTTATTTCTACCTTAAAATAAGTAAATAGCATTGTTTACAGAATTGATACAATCTTTACAAAGCTTGTAAAAAAATATATGAAAAACACAAAAACTCTGCAAATACCACTAGAATGTATCGAGAAAGCATATGAGTTAAGAACATTGATACTAAGGCAGTGGAATTGTTCGGGTCCGGCTTGCCGGCCCTCTTTGGTTTTGGTGGTGTGTCCTGTGTGCTCCATGAGCAGGTTCCCAGGATCCCGCAGTGGCTGCACACCAGTTACAAATCAGCTGCCGCTTGTGTGGTCAGCAAAAGCCAAAGCATGAAAGACATTTTCTGGCCCGCGCCCAGAAAATGTCTCAGTCTGATCTAAGGTATTCTGTATATTGTGTGTGCGGTTGTGCTAATTGTATGTAGTGTTTTAAATTTCGGAGTCCTGTTTTCAAAATCTACCTCAGCAGTCATGAAAAACAGTAAATGCACTGTGTTTTGACCTAAGGTGTTGGGCTTACTCCTTTTATTTCACGTGGGGAACGTTGTTTGCAACTGTCTTCGTGACCACATGCGGGTCGCCGTGATAAGCGGGAGGAAGCGCCAAAGTAAAGAGGTCTGGCTACGTGCACCAAGTCGGTGCTCTGTTTACAGAATGAATTGTGCTGTTTGCTCACAGTGAGCCAGAGGAAAAAGGTGTAGTTAGTCAGTTAAATAAAATTAATCACAAGTGAGACTTCCAGTTTAATCACTTCAACGTGCCTTTATCCTGTATTCTGCATAAACCTGCAGAGTTAGCTTCTGAATGAGGATGTTAGCTAAGTACCATTGTTCTTAGTTTGACACTCACAGTTTAGTAACAGTGTTCAAAATTTTCACATCTAAGAAATTTCTTTACAATTTTGACAAGCATCTGGGTAAAAGCTTTTGTTTTTTCCATGTTCAATGCTAATGTGTATTTCTCTTGTTTCTTTTGTCACGTTGTTGAACTCACAGTGACGAAGGGAGGGGCAGTAGCTCAACGTCGCTATGCTGGAGTTCTGTTATTTGCTGCTCAGCTGGTGGCTGTCTGCTGCTTCTCAGCTCCCTGATGATGCTTCTTCACAACATGGCACATCCTTAGTCCAGCAGATGGTGAGCTGATGATGGTTCACACAGGAGATAATGAGAATTAAATGAGCTGCTAATAGAAATGAGATTGGCTCAAGCTTCTGTGTGTATGATCCCAGTCCACAAGAAACAAAAAACTTTGATGCTTCTGGAAAAGAACTCTAGGTTTTTTCCCTTTTTTTATCACAGCAGCGAGAAGCACTGAAATGTAAAGACAATTGCACAGTGGTGAAATCGCTAAAACCCTCTCTATGCCACTGTCTGCTGCGCAGTTACGCAGGATTTGGGGATTTAGTTTTTTACTGGACTGGAGATTTCTGAAAACCTGCGATGAAATGAAAGTTGTGAGCACCCCACTCACACACGAAGGCCTTGGTTAGCTCTTTTCTTCTCCCACCTGCTCCTGTATTCTGCTCTGTCTTGGCCTCTAATTTGACTCATTTTCATTTGTTTGCTGGTTGAAAATCTAGTAAAGGAAAATTAAGTTTTCATTCCTTCATTCATTCATTCATTCATTCATTCAGTACATCAGTCAGGCAGTCAGTCAGTCTGTCAGTCAATCATTTCTTGCCGTCTTCTTCCTCCCTCTTTTCGATGAAAGTAGCTGAATCGTAATGAATGCCCATGGTGGGGTTGACTCCAGCTGAAAGGACCTCAGTGATCTGCATCAGGAATGCTTCTTTGAAAAGCACAATGACTTTGTCACTTAGCAGATCTGTCTCACATTTAGCCGTGCACGTGCGAGGAATGGTGCACACTTAGGAGCTCCATTTACTCAAAACACTTTATTTCACCTGATTTACATGTCTATGGTGCTTTTTAAAAGTATTTATGCAGGAACGTTTTTGGATATGGTGGAGCTGCTGTAATTATTTCAGTTAGTAATTTAAAATTGCATTGACTTAACTTATTACTTACTAGCCTCATTAAGCCTGTTTTTTTTTTTTAGACAAGATTTTGACATATGGAGGTGTAGCTATATCAATCCATTCATCCATCCATCCATCCATCCATTTTCCTTTGCTTTTCCGGGGTCGGGTTGCAGGGGCAGCAGTCTAAGCAAGGGGCAAGCCCTGGTCAGAGTCCAACCCCCACTGGGATACCGAGCATATCGACTTACTGCCGGTCAATGTGGACCAATGCCTCTGGCACCGGCTGTACAGGGAGCGGACAGCCTGTAACAGGAGGCCCGACACTCCGTACACCCAGAGTACCCCCCAGAGGGATCCCCGAGGGACATGGTCGAATGCCTTCTCCAGATCCACAAAACACATGTGAATTGGTTGGGCAAACTCCCATGCACCCTCTAGGACCCTGCTGAGGGTGTACAGCTGGTCCACTGTTCCACATCCGGGATGAAAACCTATTGCTCCTCCTGAATCTGAGGTTCGAATATCCGGCTGTGATCCCCCTATAGTTGGAACATACCCTCTGGGCCCCTCTCTTGGGTCTGCCAATCCTGCGGTACTGCCCCACACCACCATGTGATGTTTTAACTACCTCGGTCATCCTGTGGCGAGCACAGAAGTCCAACAACAAAACACCACTCGGGTACAGATCAGGGGCGCCATTCTTCCCGATCACACCTCTCCAGGTCTCACTGTCGCTGCCAACGTGAGCATTGAAGTCACCCAGGGGAACAAGGGAACCCACAGAAGGGGCATTTTCCAGCACCCCCTCTAAGGACTCCAAAAAGGCTGGATACACTGAGCTGCTGTTTGGGCCATAGGCACAAACAAGAGTCAGGATCCGCCCCCCCCACTCGAAGGCGGAGGGAGGCTACTCTCTCGCTCACCGGGGAAAACTCCAATGTACAGGCACTGAGCTGAGGGGCAACAAGAATTGCCACCCCTGCCCGTCGCCTCTCACCATCGGCAACTCCAGAGTAGAAGAGAGTCCAACCCCTCTCAAGAAGGCTGGTTTCTTCCTTCCAACCCTTGCTGTGCGTTGAGATAAGGCCGACTATATCTAGTCGGAACTTCCCAACCTCGCGCACCAGCTCAGGCTCCTTCCCCACCAGAGAGGTGACGTACATGGAAGGAAACTTTAAACATGGATAAAGAAATTAAACCAAGTAGCTGCTATTTAAATACAGGTCATTTGAATAAATCTGCAGTTTGTGTGTTGTTATGCTGACACACACAACCTCACTCATGACAACCTCTCTGGTGACTATTGACTTTTCAGAAATGTCTGCAGGAGTTTTTGTCAGCCTGTCAACAGGGATCAAAGCGGCCCCCAGCTGCAGCTCTGCACATTTAGGCGTGCAAACATGAGACTTCAGCTGAGGATGGAACGTTGTGTTTGCATGTGATTTATCAGATGTGAGCAGAAACGAAGCTGCAGGGCGCGTGCACTAGCTCGGCTCTGAAGGCAGCCAAATAGACCACCGCTCCCCAGCCTTTTTTGTTGAACACCAGATCACTTTTCAAAAAGATGTATGACCAGAGGCTGCAGGTTGCTATGAACAACATCATGAAGGATAGTTGCTTTTTGCTATTTACAGAGACCTGGCTGAACTCATTCATCCCCGACCCGGCTACAGAGCTAGCAGGCTAAGCGGCACAGCGACATGATAGGGTCTGTGTGGGAGAAAGCTCTGTGATCAAAACTATATTCCTGCACACAGACTGGTGGACAAACTGGTGAATCTGGGTCTCCCTCATGCTACCTGCATGTGGATGGAGAGCTTTCTGTCTGGTTGGGTGAGAGTGGGCCCACACACATCCACAGCATCGGCTTCCCTCAGGGCTGTGTGCTGAGCCCCCTGCTCTACGCCCACAACTTCAGCCCAGAAACAACTTCACTTCACTGAAATTGCTGATGACACCAGTGCTGGGTGAGACCGTGGTGAGCCAGCAATCTGCTGCTCAACACCGCCAAAACCATAGAGGATTTTATCGACTTCAGAAGAAAAAGGAAGGCATTTTGCCCCTAAACATAGGCGAGGACTTTGTGGAGAAGGTGTGTCCTGGGAGCCCACATTGAGGATGATCTGATCTGAAGCATGAATACCTCTGAGCTGAAAAAGACCCAGCAGAGCCTGGAATTTTTAAGTAAGAACAACATTTCACAGGTTTTCTGGTGTCTTTCAATCCAGAATGTCCCAACATATTATATTGTATGTGAACCAGAGCAGTTGTGCAGCAGCTCAGAGGACAGAGGGTCATCGGAACGAACAAAAATCCTACAATATTACAAGACAATTCACATCCTGGACACTCCCGGTTTAAACAGTTACTATTAGATATAAGTTATAGAGCAGTTTTATTTTATACAGTGCACAGATGGAATGGCACTTTTACAGTGACAATAAAGACTATTCTATTCAGCCACTGATGCATCACACATGGAGGGGAAACTGTTATTTTTCAGGCCCGCTCTCACCCGCATTTATCAAAAATGACAAAAGCAATCAATTTGGCGTGCGAATAATTAGCCTGTAATTAGCACGGCGCAACGTTTGATTGCAGCTGTGACATGGAAGCTGTGCTGAGCAGCCCCTCTTCTACTGACTCCTCTGTCTTGTAATCTGCTGAGAGCACTGTGCTGCAGGAAAACCTTCACAGCAAATGAAAAATAAGAAAACCAGTAGAACATTCTTCCTCAACACCGATAATGATGATCAAATCAGTCATATCCGTTTAGGGGTAGGAGCTTTCAAGTTTATTCCTGATTACAGCTGGCACTGAATGTACACCGTTCTCTGCCTCTTATTCATTTGGTTTCCTGAAGCTGCACTTTCACCATTTAGCAGAGAGGCTGATACTCTCTGAACTGGAGCTGATTTTCAGCTGTCTGCGTGAGCGTCTTTGGGGAAGCTTGGAGAGGTTTGTGGCAGCTGAAAGCTGCAGCAGAGGGCTGGTGTATAAAAAGGGAAAAACAGTCATAAATCACTGCCCTCCTCGGAGCCACAGGTAATCAGCTGGGGCTCTGTTGTGTTGCAAAGCAGCTGAACTTACCCAAAATAGACAGAGATCTTTATTGAGGACAGAGCGAAGAACATTGGAAACAGAGCTGTGAGAGTTCCAGCTGACAGGTGCAGTGCTCAGAGGTGGGTTCATACTGAAACGACCTCCATCTCTCTGTTCTTTCTCCGAGCTCTCTGGACACACATACGATTTGCAGACTGGAGTCGGTTCACTGATAATTCCCAGATTGTAGCGTGTGGACATGAAACGGGAGGGTGAATAAATACGTCTGAATTGATGGGGCCTTTTTCCAACACACACGTCAACATTAGTTGGAACTGGCGGCACTGAGGAATACTATCAAACTGTAAGCACATTAGGGGAACCGCAGTTTGGCAACATATAGTGGCTCTTATTTAATAATGTTGTGTAGAAACATGGGCTGATCTGAGTGCAAGAGGTATGGTACAAAAAGACGTAAGCGTGATTCATAAAAATTTGAAAAGGACTGACAAACAAGATTAACAAGGACATGTTGTTTGGAAGCATGAAAAGCGGTGTTTAGGAAACCCAGAAAAACACCTTCTGGGGAACATATACCCTGACAAAAAGGACACAATTACTAAAAACAAAACAGATAAAAAGAAAGAAAAATTAATAATAGAAATGATTACACCAAAAATGAAGCAAACGTGAATTTCTCAGGTAAAAACTAATTGTTGTTTTAAGAGATTTTGCTGTGCTGCACCATGAATTTGCACTTACTTTGCAGACCAATGTCAGACTTGACATGAGATTTGAATAAATCGTATGGTCACGTCCAGATTGCTAAATGGCAAAGCGTTGCGTGAAAATGGCTGTGCGGACAGTTTTCTGCCGTTTGTTGCCCAAATGTGGTCTCACCAATGTTGATGCATTCTGATGTTCTGAAAAGATGTCCAGTGGGTCAAGGGTCATCAAATTCAAGTGCTGATGAAAGACATCTTTTGCTCATTAAAATATGGATAAAAATTCTGACTTTTATCATATGTAAAGAGTGTCTCATGCAGTATCATAACTAATGACAGAAGCATCGGTGCTTATTAGCTTCATAGGAGTAAACTCACTTTAACACTTTGCTACATTTCAGCTGCTAATGAGGAAGCATTCTTGGCCAGTCTTACTAAAGAGAGAACTAACCCTACCTTTTCACTTCTCAAAATGCCAAGTTAGACAAGTCGGTCTTTAAGGTAGGAAATTCTCAAACGTTTGATTTCTTGCTCTTTGCAAGCACAGAATGGAATCACAAACATTTTTGCATATCATTTTTGTCATGAAGATGGTTTTGTCCAATGTAGCACTTTTGATTCTCTGCTAGGTGACATTGGCGACCGGAAACCCAACCGGTGACACGCACCTGAACCAAACGAGTTATCAGCATCTTTTTTACGACGCCATCAGCTGGTCACTGGCGTCGGATCGTTGAGTTGCCGGAGTGGTAAATGAACCTTTATGGACTTTTTAAAAAAACTGTTTCTGTGCCCGTGACTAAGGTATATTGTTTTTTCTCCAAGGTTGCCGTGTCCCGAGAACTGATTTGCCTTTAGTTTTGTCGGTTGCTATGAAAATTCCAGTTCCCTGCCTAACTGTATCTGTGCATAGCTTGATATCGTCATCTTCTAGTAAAGGACTTTACTTTGAATTTTTAATTTTTTTACACTCATCAGGGCAGATGGTCCGTAGCAGAATATTCTGTAGAATGCGGTTCTACGGTTCTGCGATAGAGACAATTAGTGGGAGCGATGTTGGTAGTGTATCTCCCGCTCCGTTCCTCTGTGGATTTCAGCATGCTATTGTCTCTCGTCTTCGAGCTTGCAGTTTCCCTAGGGTCGCTGGTTCCTGCCTGCCTGAAGATAAACCTATGCAGCTAGGTCATGCGTGCTTAACCACCTCGGAGTGGCGTAGACGCAACTTCTGCAGGGGCCTGTCTGTGGGGTAATCAGAGGGTCACCTCATCGCTGAATGTCCCACGTACCCCAAAGACTAAGCTCACCAGCACATGCAGGCGTTTTGGCAGGTGCTAATTCAGCCTGTCTCTCGTCTTTATGGGTTGTATCCTCCGCGTCTGTATTATGGGGGCATAAAAAGCTTTCATTGATTTAATTTCATTCAACGTGCAAGCAAAAAAAACCGTATGCGCACGCAAATTAAAAAAAGAGTTAGAGTTAGGGTTAGGGTACTTTTTGTAACTGTGAACTTAGTACAAATTTTTGAATTATGAACTATGAATGAAGTTCATTTTAAAATTTGTGAACTGAACTTTGAGTTAGATCATGTGGAATATGAACTTTCCCAACACTGGTTGTTCTAACCTGACAAAGAGGGCTTCTTTTAGGCTGCTATCCTCAAAGGAGTGACCTTTGCCCTTTTTGTGTTGAGCCATGCACTCAAAAAGCAGTTGTTTTGTTTCTCCAATGTACAAGTCTGTACATTCTTTGATGCACTGGACCACATAATGGGATAAACAAAGGTATTTCTCTTCTATTTTATTTTATAGATAGAGTTGCTTTGTTTTTACCTTGTTTTTTGTCCTTTAGGTGAACCAGCCTTTGTCTCACTTTTGCCAGGCTTGAAATAAAGAGGAAAGTAATGCTTGTTAAAGATCCTCCTCAGTTTTACTAAAACAGCTGCAAGGTCGAGGAGGATAATGTTTTGGCATTGTTCTCGTGTGTCCAGTTATCCTTGCTGTTTTGTGCCTCTCTCCTCCTCTTCTGTCTCTCTCTCTCTGTATCTTTCTGCAGGTCTCCAGACCTTCATGCCGCATTAATCACAGCCTCTGACAAACCCAGTGTCCACTGTCAACACCTGCCTTTGTTGTTTCCCTTTTTTATAATAACCTGCCTATGCTGTATTATTATGTGTATTATGTTTGCTATGTTTGTATATTTCTCTCTCTCTCTCTCTCTTTTACTCTCCCTGTCCTGCCTCCTTCTTATTCTCCTTCTTTACCCAGCTGGCCTTTAGCAGGGTGATTCCTCCTTTTTAGGACCTGCTCAAGGTTTCTTCCCATTAAAAGGGATTTTCTTCTTGCCATTTGCCAACCTCGGGGGTTCAGCCTCTGGAAAGTTTCTAGAGACAATCTTATTGTAAAAGGCGCTATATAAATGAAATTGACTTAAATTGTATTGAATTTTTTCTTTTCTTAAACTGATGGTTTTGATAACACTTAAATAATGTTAAGGGGGTATAGTTTAAAAATAGGTGTTAGTTGTGTGGGCTGGCTTCCTGTACACTTTCACATTTAGCATTCCCTCTTGTTTATTTATTTATTGTCTTGTAAGGCCGGAGAATTTTACATCATCATGGGTAAACATGATGCAGTGGTTTGCTGATGTTGTGATTCTTGCCATGGTGTTGTTCTCATATTTGTACCAAAGTTTGGGGGACCTGGTTTTGAATGCTTTCTTGCCTACTTCCTCCAATGGCTACTACTGGGAAGACTGGGGAACCCGTGGCACAGCCTGTAGTAAGTTCCCCTGTACTGGAGGAGGTTGGGTTGAGGCAATGGCCCACAGGTAGGCTCGGGTCTGTTCTGAGTTAAGGTTAGATCTTTCAGGTAGCTGTGGTTCTGGGATAGCTTTATATGTGGCAGAGTTGACGCTGTGGATGATGGATGTCTTTAAAATTCTCATTTCATAAAAATATTTATGCAGTGTGGGTAATTTACATAAAATTTGGATGTTTTATGGATGTTAATTAACCAAAAAAGCAGGCTGTGATAGCAACACACACACCTACACACACACACACACACACACACGCACACACACACCTACATACACACACACACACACACACACACACACACACACAAACAAATACACACACATCATTTTTTTCCATTTTTTTCCTCAAATCTTTTGACTGAGGTGTTCATGTGAAACACGACTTCATTTCCTCCTTGTGACAGTCAGAAGGCCTCGCTGTTGACTGTGACAGAAAACCCATTTCATCTGTTTAATGGATTCAGTTGGACCTTGATTTTTTTTTTTTTTTTTTTAAATAAAAACAGTATTCGTGTAAAAGTCAAGCCGCTGTCAGTGTGCCTTAACCGCTAAAACACAACTCACCTGAATCATGAGGTTTGCTGGATGGAAACCATTCATGACGGATTCTGCACTGAGCACTAAATGCATTACAACCTCTATGTCTGATGCGATTTAAACACACATCTGATACAGATACAATAAAATCCACATTAGTCTCAACACATTAGCACAACTGTTAGAGCAATCAAGTCTTCTCCACCAATAGACAAGAGACATGACAAGAAACCTTCATCTTACTTTAAAACTAACCTCAATTTATTTACGTTCTTCTTTTACTTAGGGTCATGTGGCCATGAGACCAGTATTTTATTCCAAACTCCTCAGCTAGCATCCTAGCTCACTAATTACCCCAGAGGCAGCACAGCCACAGGAGCCATCCCGTTGGAGCTGAAAACCTCATTCATAGAACCTTAAGTGCATTTTTAAGTTGTTCCTTTGAATAAAAATCATCAATAAACATTTTCTTCTTTGCTATTAAGATCTTGTTTCTAGCTTTTTGCAGGAAGTGATGACATCCGTAAAACACAATCTGCACAACTTCGCTGTGCTCAGTTTAGATCATTGTTACCCACTCAGTCGTTTAAAGACGACATTTGCTGGGTGTTGACAATTTGCCGTCTAATAACAAAAGCACCCAAAAGTACATTTAGCATTAGATATTCAATTATTTGCTAACTTTTTTAGAGTTCCCCAGTGTGGTTGGCAAAACTGAGACAAAATCAAGTTACTGAGAGAATGAGAGTCTGTTTAGGCCATTACTCTCTTTCTACAGGCTAAACCTTGTATAAATAAGCAGCACTTCCAGAATCTCATTAAAGGCAGAAATAAACATAAATGTGTACGCCTGTGACACATTAGTGATCATAGCATGACAGTGAATGTAAAAAGTTTTAGTCTAAGAAAATGTAAATGTTAGGTTCCTGTATTTTCTGAGGTTTTTGGGTTTCTGCTTTTCTCTTTGTCCACTAGGAAGCGTGGCAGACCTAGTCTTCATTGTCTAGTCTTTCTTGGTCTTTTGGGTTTCTCTTTTTCTCTTTGTCCACTAGGAAGCGTGCAGACCTAGTCTTTGCGGTATTTTCAGGGGCTTTTGTGTTTCTGTTTTCCTCTTTCTCCACCAGGGAGCTTGGCAGACCTAGTCTTTGCTAGTGACGGGTGCGCCTTTGCCTCATCAGCAGCTAGAGGCAAATTAAAGGCAGCTGCACCTGAGCACCAGCGCTGGATCGTTGACTGAGCTGCAGAGTGAGACGGGAGTCAACTCGACCGTTTCTTTGTGGACTGCTTCTCACTCGTGGGCTATTTTTTTCTCAGAAGTTACCACGCTTCCTCAAGATAAGTCATCTTTTCAGTCTGATCATCCCTTGCAGTAGGAACCTACCCTGAGAAAAGTTTTGGCTGTTTCAGCCTCTTTACGGTGTCTGTTTTTGTGCTTTACGCTCACCTTTTTGTACACCCAATAAAAGGGTTTTTTTTTGTTCTTCAGGCATCTGAATTGTATCTGTGCTTGTGTCCTATAAAAAACCCAGTTCTGTAACATTAAACCCTCATTTTCTAACCATTGTAGTTTTAAAAACCATGATATTTGTACAGGGTACAAATAATTATGCAGCTGCAGTTTAAAGAGCAATATTGTACTTTTCATTAGGCAGTAAAAAGTCTGATTGGGCTGTAACTTTAAAATTTGGCCATAAAATATATACTGTTGAGAAGACAGCTTGCTATTTTTGGTCAGTGTCTATGAATCATTTAAGCAGTTTTTCATGACGTTTTCATAAAAAAAAACCCCAAAAAATTTAAAAAAATGAGACATTCTGATTGTCCTTAAATCCACAAACTAGATAAAGTAGTTACATGTTGGAGTTGAAAGTTGAAAAATCATCCATTGAACTCTACTGGAGTGCTTTATTTTAGTTTTCTTTTAAAGATCTTTTTTTTTTTTGTAGAAAGAACAGGAACGTGTAAAAAGGACAAACCTGTGTGGAATCAGCTACATGGACTTGAAATCTTTGTGAGGAATGTTCTGTCGGGGTGACGCGTGTGTCACATCAAATCAGATCAATGATGTCATTTCACTTTCGGCAGGAGACACACGCACACACGCGCGCACACGCCGTGGAGGCCGCCAGGAGTCGCTGGTGTCCGTGCGCAGGAGGCGGATGGAGCAGCCACCGTCTCCGGCTCCGCTCTCCATCAGCAGCGCGCACACTGGGATCCAGCTCTCCCTGCGCTCCGCTTCATCTGCGCCGCTCTCTTCTGGAAATTAGCTGCTGGAGAAGGAGCCTGGTCGGGACGAGCTTTCCACCTGGACAACATGCTTTACTCCTGGATACCCGCCGTGTGGATCCCCGCCGTCGCACTCCTCTTTGGATTTCAAGGCAAGTGATGGTTTTCTTCTTTAATGTCATGTGCTGGCGTTTGGAAACTGCGGAGCTGAGGGGGACTCACAGCCACCGCGGAGGGGGCTTGGTCTGCCCACTGGAGGTGTCAAGCTGTGTGACGTGACAGAGACCCAGCACAGTGCACGCACAGACGCAGAGGACCAGGGAACTGATGTCCTGTCCTGCAACATGTGGAGAGTGCGTGCATGAGTGCGTGCGTGTAGGTACAGTATTCTGTCAGTAATAGAGGTTGCTTTTTTAAAAAAATATTAAATAGGATCTTTGTTTAGTTGCGCAGTAAAACCCCTGAAAGATAACAGGTACGGTGCACTGGTGACACTCAATTGATAAAGTTTAGAATAGAAGTTGGAGATTTTCTTTTTGCGACCTCTATGGCGGAGACATTTCCTAAAGATAATTTAGATGCCAATTCTGATGGCATTTTTGGAAATAAACAGGACAAAAGGACAGGTGGGAGGTGGCACACGGGGTACGTGGAATATCTCTGCTGTACTACAGACAAGAAACGAGCCACAGCAAGTGTGTCTGTGTGTGTGTGTGTGTGTGTGTGTGTGTGTGTGTGTTTCTCATTTTGACCTAAATTATACATTTTTAATGAAGGACCTTGAACCTATCTAGGTCATTCTACGTTGGCGATTCTACAGGACTCAGCAGTGATTATAGGCTAATTTGAACATTGTCAGGAAGACACATCTAAAACATGCAGGTCGGAGGGTCCGATGATCCTACTCCTCCCTAACCCTAACCCCAAACTGAGAGCTACTCCCCGGGTTTAACTGGAAAACGTCTGGGAAAAGTTTCATTAATTGGACTTTGGGTGTGTGGTCACTCCTTCCTTGTGTTGCTTCACCGTTCTTCTCTGTTCCTGTGGTTGTAAATTAATTATATTCCATTTGCTGAACAACATGTGGTTCTCTCCGTCGATGGATTCTTTAATTAGTTCTGCAAGATGTGTCACAAAGATTTACAGCTGTAGCTCCTATACTGTCAAATTATGGTAAAGGATCCTGTAATGGGCCGAAGCAGGCAGTGCCCTGTAGGAAGAGCTAAGATGACAGCAGAAGAAGCAACATCCACTATGAAATCTGACATCATGCACAGTGAGCTTACTGATCAAGCAAAATCCAAATGAATCTCAAACTGAACTGGAAGAAAACACACACTCACACACACACACACGCACACGCACAGCCAAAACCAACTGCCATCTGGCAGAAGTGTGTCGCCAGCGCTAAAACATGCATGATTACATTTCATGAAAATCATATTTGACGTTGACTTACATTAAGGTTGTGTCAGAAATCCAGACTCGAATCACAACCAGAGGTCAATTAATCCTGAAGATACTCTCAGGCTTTGGTTGGTGACACCTATCTGCGGATCTTAGCAGGTGACAGAGAACTAAAAAACTTGAGCTCCCAAAACCAGCTAAGGGCTGGAACCGTCAGCCGTCAGTGCTTGCAGTGAATGAACACCGGAGTGAGAGTCTGTTTTCGGGAGCTAGGATATTCAAACAGGTAATCTTGTGGAAGGCCACAGCTGGAATTCTGCACCCTGCTGCTGGCTGTACATTTCAATCACACAGGGTGAAGGAAAAGTCATGTTTTGATATAAATATTCACAAAGTGCTGGGACCAGCGCAGCCAACAGCGCATTTATCAGCCGCGCTTTGAAGCAGCTAAACCCAGCTTATAGTAGAGGTGCAGCAGGTACACCCAGTTGGACTTTTCTGACTTATATTCAAATCAGGAAGACCCCATGACTAATTATCTCTCCATTGCGGAGAGATTGACGAACAGCTGATCTCCATCACGGCATCTGAACACGCCAGCTTGACTGGATGATTAAGTGGCTTGTTACATCCAGTGATGCGCCCAACTGAAACAGTTTTCCGTCGGCAGCTCGGCACAGGTGATAAACGAACACACTTTTTTGTCTTTGGAGGATTCAACTAGCATGATAGTATAACACTAGCAACTAGCTGGAATAACAGGTGGAGAACTAGGGATGATATGCAGAGGGGCCTGACATATATGTTGACGCCCTGTTGTGTCTGTTCAGCATTTCTGCTTGCTGTAAACTTTGCCATTTGAATGTGCTCGTCATGATTTGACATGTGCATTTACATTCAATCTGCATGGGCTGCAAATTCTGGGAAGCAACTGAGCGATTCTGTGAATGACTTCAGCTAAAGATGATTGCATTCTTTTCTCATCAGTCCAACAGATCTTCACCTGTTTGACTCTGCAGAGCTTTCAGAGGTTTCATGAGGCTGGAATATCCCTGCTGTTGGCCATGTGTGCCAAGCCATACATTACAGAAAGATAAAGCCCTGCTGCACTTCTGGGTTGTTCTTTATCTCCTGTATTTTACTGAGATTTATCTCATTAGATGTTAACAACCAACTGAGGTTTCGTAACCTGCTGAGTGGGAACGCGACGTTTTCAACATCAGTTTTCAAACACCTACCAAGAATGTGTTTTGACGCATTGAAAGAAGAGACTTTCTAATCCTCCTTTTTAATTATGCCGATTAGAATCCATGCACAAGTACCGGCCTGTTCCATCTATTAAACCACCATGATTAAATGGATTTTTTCAGAAGCAAAATAAGCTCATCTCAATTATGCCACTGTCGAAGCTTATTAATGATGGATTCAGAGGCGGGTTTACCTCGGCTCCTGTGACGGTGTCCAGTACGAGCCAGAACATTTCAGTTTTGATTTAATAATAAAAGACTTGGTATGTTTCTTGTATGTTTCCAATCAAGTCAAAGAATGCTGGATGAGTACTTAGAGAGGTCTGAGTTGTTTTTTTTAATTGAATTTGTTCAACTTAAAGATAACTGTACAAGGTTACCAATAGTTTAGTATAATGTATATAGACAGTCATAAAAGAACTTAATTTAATTTAATTCAGTTTAATTTAATTCCCTTTAATTTCC
>CAAE01014034.1:1509-15682 GCA_000180735.1 Tetraodon nigroviridis | reverse complement strand
CAGGACCCATCTTACAAGGAGGAATTATCCTGCTAAAAGCCTGCAGGGTAAAGGAGGAGAAGGACAGTGAGAATAAAAGAGAAACATATATACAAACATAGCAAAAATATTAAAAAAAAAAAACACACATATATATATATATATGTGTGTGTGTGTGTATATTACAGCATAAGCAGTTTTTTTTTTTAAAAAGGCAAACATGGAAAGGTGCTGACAGTGGACACTGGGTTTGTCTAAAGCCAAAATCTGTGCAGCATGAAGGTCTGGTGATGAGAGACCTGCAGAAAGATACAGAGAGAAAAGAGGGGAAGAGAGATGCAAAACAGCCAGGTAGCCGGACACACTGATAATCCCGGTGAGAAGAAAAAAGGTGAGGGAGGTTATTAGGTTGCTTTATGATCAGAGCCTGGAAACTGTGATTATATCTGGATTGGGACCAGAACATGACCAAAATGTAATCCTCAGTTCCTTGGCCAATTATAAACATTTCCTGGAATTTAAACTCTGTTTGCTCTGTTCTTTTTTGATTTGTTTTGTTACCGATCAATCAAACAGACGGACAGAGAGACACTGGCTGTCTACCTTTCCTGAGGTGAAATGTATCTATCTTCAACTCAGGTGTAAAAATATTAAAAACTATAGAAAAGAACAAAACAAAACAAACCCTACAAAAAACCTTCAAATGACTATAGTTTATCTGCTGTTTTATGACATTTCATCCAGATCATCAGACTGGGCAGCAGCTTTGTTTGCTTTATAACTTATTGTGCTCAGTGCAAATGGCTCACACAATGTCTCAAAAATCACTGCAACCCACTTTTCAACCAAACACAAAATCTACGGTTCTGACCGACTGTTGGTTGTCTTGTCTGAGCTCTCACACACTTTGAACCTTTGAAGTAGAGACTTTGAAAGTCTCTACTTTTCTGTCTTTCTTACTGTCCTCCATGACTTCAGGTTAGTAATGCACCAGTCTACCCATGTCTGAGCAGTTAGACACATGATCAACTCCAACAAATGACTCGAACCTAATGCAGACAGCCAAAGATAGCCATTGTAGCTCAGTACAGTATTAAACAGCAATTCACATTCTGCAGCTTTAAACAAAAGCTAAAATATTAACAATAAAATATCAAACACAGATACATTTTTAAAATAACTTACTTGTTAGACTTTAGTTAAGCTAACATAAAAAGGATGCACACATTTTGGATTGTACTAAGCTCAAACTGTGGTATCGGCTAAATTGGCTGCTAAGTCACATGATGGCACAGCCTCTTTTCCCACCCTGAGAACCTCACTGCTGAAGGAACCTGTTTTCTTCACAAGCCTCTACTTCACTCGTCCTCATCCTGCTCCTCTGCTGTTGTCTTGTATGTTGTGCTTCTTTAAGCCACTTGCCATCCCTGAGGGTTGATCTGCACCACATGAAGTCTTCTGCAGAAGTCCAGGATGAACAATTCTTTCAGGCCATATCTTAGTGGGTGTGGAGCTCACCCCAGCATCTGAAGTAGCACATATTTAGGGGTGAATTTCTAGGTTTCTGTGCATTTTCCAATTGACTGATTACCCTTTTATCCCAGCATATCCTGGTCTCCATCTCCACCTTTATGGAAGCAGATGAACTTGCTGTCTGTGCCAGCCTCCTCAATGTAAACAGTTCTTGTGGTTGAAGTAGAGTGAAAAATTGAGATGAGATTAGCTGCTGGCGTCCCGTTCCTTCAAATTCGCACGCTTCCTTTTTCCCTGACTGGCTGCTGCTTGAGTCACAGTGACTTGAAATAAAGACCTTGGAGAAAACTTCAATCTCTCTTATTTTCCTTGCAGGAGTATGGAGTAGGCGTTAATATCCATGTCCAGAGCCAGTGCAACCAATGGCAGCTGTTCATACTCACCAAGATGCTCTTGAATCTTGGCATGAAGTTTTAGCTTTCTTACTGTCTTTGTCTGCCAGCAGTCTGCAACTCTTGGCCTCCTTCTGCATCAGGACCTCAATCCTCACTGTGGACTCCCAGAACTTCGCAGGGGCCATGTTATCCGATGGGCCTCAAGTTTAGTCTGTTCTGCTTCTGCTTTTCATTCCAAGCTCTTAGCCTGGCCTAATTTGTTTGGCAGCCATAGAGTCCATCTCAAAGTTTTGCTGAAGTTACTAATGACCAGTTTCTATTATCTTACATATGATGATATATATAATCACTGAATTTTGGGTTTTTAGATTGGTGGGAAAACGCTGCACATGATTAATTAAAAGCTCTGAGAACAGTCAAAAGTTCTTTCATCCGGCCTTGTAAAGCCTAACCTTGTGTGGCTTTAACAGTGTAAAACCAGAACTCGTCATTCATCCTGGGTGTTCAGGTCATTGCGTTTTCTCCCTGAGCATGGTCTGTCACATGACGAGTTTGATGAGGAGAGTCCATGATCAGAATCTTGAGCAAATGAAATGAAGCCGTAAATCCAGCAGAGTAACACTTGGCTGCTTTTGCTTTAATGGTCTCACTTATTGGCAGCAATTGTACATCATCTCTGTTGATCGTGTCATTGCTCCCAAGGACTTTTCAGAGGACAAACATCTCTCAGTCTTTGTGTTACACTGTTCGTCACACTGGCCAACAGCTTTTGCTCTTTGTAGAGATGCGCAAAGACTTATTCAGCTCACACTCCGTGTAAGGCAGCTTCCAGACAGATGATGGAAGTTATATAAAATTACTGTAATCCACTCTTCCAACAACCCCTGAGTTTTAGGATTGTGATATGACTGTTTTCTCTGCTGAAGTGATCAGTCAAATTTTTAACGATGTTCTTATCTATTTCTGCCTAGACCGTACCGTGGATTATCTTATGTCAACTTTTGTTTATAAGTGTGCCACTTTCATCCCTGAGGCTGGCATTACCGATGCTGGTTAAGACCAGAAACCCAGGTTTTTAGGGCTGACTTGCTCACTTATGACTTTTTGCCTCTGCTCACAATAAATCTATGAGATTGATATCAAGGCTTTATGATGGCTACTACAAAATACTGGCTTTGTTGTCAATGAGCAACTTTGCAACCAATCAGGCAGTGTAGTCAGGGTCATTTAAAAAGAACTATTTTGCCAAGACTGCTGATGTCTTCCTGTTGCTTCAACATTGTGACATAATGTTCTTTTGGCATGATGACAACAGGTCTTTTCTTCAGTGAAATACCCCTACAAAATGATGCTGCCACCTCTGTACTTTGCAGTTGGGATGGTGTTTTCAGGCTTGCAGGCCCTCTCCATTTTCCTTTAAATATACATAACAATGATCATTATGGCCAGTTGGTACAATTTTAGTTTCATCAGACCACGGGACATGCTCAAATGGTATTTCTTCTTGTATTTTGTGTGTTTTCAAGTTGTAGCCTGGCCTTTTTGGTGGTGCTTTTGCTGTAATGGCTTCCTTCCCACTGAGTAGATGTTCAGCGAATGCTTGTGTCAGATTCAGTTCACTTTGAATAACAATGTCTTGCCAGCTTTAGCTTTGTTTCATGGTTCATATGCACATTTGCACATATCACAATAGTGGTTAATCTCTAAAACCCAGAACCTGTCTACTACCTGAGTAGTACGGCGACTGGTATGGGATTGATAGAGATCTATGATTCTTTTTCTCTAATCTTGGCTTGATTTGAAACTTTATTTTACCATGTCAGTCAGAAAAGAAGTACCGGTACATACATTCACAGGTATGTTTCCAGTGAGATCTACATTTTCTCAAAAAGAACTTATTAGCTGGGCCTTCCTAAAAAGTTGAAAGGTAAAGTCATGTAGGTGAATAAAATTAATTTATTACTTATTTAAAATATTTACACTACAATTCCCCTTTTCACCATCATGTCCGAACAGCTGGTGCCAATTCGCACCCAGGTCTTTAAAATCTCCCTGGAGCAACAGGAAGTGCTGTCCTGCTTTGAAACACTGGTTCCCTAGAAGCCCTCCATTGCATTGATCGAATGACCACAGGCCCATCACCTGGATGCCTGTGGTCATGAAATCCTTTGTGAACCACCCCAACAGGCTAGCTGGCCCCTGCAGTGAGCCTACAGGGCAAATAAAAGTCAACATGAGACTGCACCGCATACTGCAACACTGAATCTACTGGATTTGTCAATATTCTTCAAAAGGAATTTGAACCATCTTATCCAATTATTGCACATATGAAAGTGTATTAATCTAAGAAATTATTATGGACTAATGTAGGGCAACGCATAATCCTGTTAGCAATGGAAGTTAGGTAGCTTCCCTAATAGCTCATGCTTGCACTATTACTGCCTTGGGAAATGAATGTGTCTAAAAATTAAAAGGTTTAACCTTGTGAAACACAACAGTGATGGAAGGTGAAACTGTAGAGCTGCAGAAAGAGGAACCTTAATCAACAGGAGGAGCATCTTTTTTGGAATTTTTTGATATTATCATTTTTTGCTCAGTCACCCTGGTAGCCGAGGAGCTTGTTCATACACAACATTCCTATCAGCACTGAGGTGTTTTGAGGCAAAGCCAGTGGGGGGATGGAAAGGAAAACGCCTAAGGAAAAAGGCTATTAGCATCCAGGTTTCATCTTACCTCTAATCTCTTCCCAAATATTCCTGACTGATTGCTGAGTGTTTTGATCATGTAACAACACTAGAATGGTCATTTTGTCGTATGTTTGTGTTGAGCAGCTGTCAGAGCCACATCACTGTCCACCTTTCTACTCATAAGTTCTACAACCCACAATCCAAGTCGCACTTAGCCACAGCAGGAGATAAACCTCCGCCTACTGATGTAGATGGTCTGGAAAGTGTTCAGCCCACTCGTGACATTTTTGCCATCAACTGTCACTCATGATATTCCCCTCCAGTGTTCTGACAAACACATTTGTTTATGAAAACCTGCTGTTATACCGTTTTATTACCCACCTGTCATATCTGGCAGCTCGGTATCGTTTCAAGTGAGTTAGTCACAAAATCTGAAAAGGTGCATATTGATTTTTTTGCTGCTGCAGACTAATATTTGTATTTATTTAAAACATAAATCTACCTGTATCTTAAACCTATTAATTAACTCATATAAAACCTGGTGAAATTCCAAACTGACGGCTGAGATCTGTGCGGAAAGTCTGACATATTATCCATTTTTATTTATGTCACTGCATCTAACAGAAGATAAATCTGAAGAAGAATACTGACATTAAAGCATTGTGCAGGGGAAACGAACCATGAATTTTCACACTTGTTTGTTTTATAGCATGTGGCCAGTCTGGGCTTCATATTTGTCTAGTTTATCTGCAGCAGCAGCAGCACCCAAACCCATGTATATTTGATGAAATGGCTGTGTTAATATAGACACATTTTCCAGTTCAAAAACAGTTCATTCACACAGAACCCATTCCACAATAATCTTTCCATCATAAGGTGTCCCTTACTACTCCATTGATAAAATTCAGCACCAGCTATCACATTTCCCTTTTTAAATTATATCAAACTAAATAAAATCACTTTTTATAAAGGAAGAAGCATGAAAAAGTTGTGTTTCCAGTTGAGAAAAACTGGACCATTTGTCAAGGAGAAAACAAGCATTTGCAAACATTTTGAATGAAACTATTGTCTTTGTGTTACAACAACAACATTTCTCTTTCAGTTTTTCAGTATTAGTACATATTTTTAAAACCAATCTAAAGAATATTACAATTACAAACCACAAATAGTGATTAAAGCTTAGTTTTATGCTTTATCCACAGAACAATTTGTAACGACAAATCTCTATGGTGTAGTAGATGTTTGAGAAGACTTTGAGACTGTTAAATGCTTGTAAAAACCATATGCAATAAAAACACTGATTATTTTATATATTATGTATTTTTGATTGTGTTCCTATAAAAAAAGATAAGACTTGAGCTGATTTCAAAGTTGTTCTCGAGGCCAGTTATTGATTGTTTTCCCTTTAAAAAGTATACAGTCCACTTTTTTTTTTCTTGTAAAGGTCCTGAAGTTCTAAATTATTGATTTGTTAACTGAACTACTCTACAGTCTTTGAAAGTCTGAATATTTGCCCTTATATATTTTATAATAATTTTGGTGCCCACATGGGAAAAAAATAAACTCATGTACTTTCTTTTTATTTATTGCTCCTGTTAAGTGATCTCTCAGGACCCTGGTCGCCAGTCTGTCGCAGGACACACACTATTCACTCTCATGCATATTACATTCATTAGTTGGCTTCAATTATCAGAGTAGTGCATTATGCAGAATAAAAGTGTGCTGCCTTGCTTTAAAGGTCCAGTCTTTTCAGTCACTGTGCAATATCTGTTTTAGTCAAACAAGGTGAGTGTGGCTTCACAACAAAGCATGAAGCATCTGACTAAAGGGCTCACTGTATTTAAATTAGCATCGTTCCAACCCTGGGAGTGTCATTAATGCGATGTGCTCCAGTGTTCGGTGAAAATAAAAATAAAAACATGCAAAAAGTGTGTTCAAAAGTGAAAGTCACCTGAACAAACAGTGCAACAATAAATTTACCAGTTTGTGTTCCAGAAATTGAAAAGCTTCTCCATTTCCTTCTTAAAAACAAACAAACAACAACAAAAAAATCAAAAAACAAACAACAAAAAAAACCCATAATGTAATATTTTAATGAAGCCAGATTTAAACAATAATTTACCCCAAAACACCTTTTTTTCCAGGCAATGCAGTTTTTTGCAGCGTGACCCGCAAAAAGGCAACAATGGTAAGAATAGGTCCCTTTAACAAGGAGAAACCTTGAGCAGGTCCGGGTCCCTACAAAATTAAAAGGAGTGGAAAGGAAAAGAGAGGCGTTGTTAATCTAAGTATTTTATTTAATTTTATTTATTTATTTATTTATTTGGGGGTTGGGGGGGGGGGGGGTGTTTTATAAAGGGAAAACAAAGAGCATAATGCACAAACAAAAACTTTGGAACCAAATTGGGAATTTATGCTTGGGAGGATCTGGAACAGCTGGCCCTAGTGTGACTGCACCCAAAAGGAGCAAAGCACCTCTCTGCTTCCGCTGTGCTCATGGGCATTGTGACAAGAATCTTAAGAAGAGTGACAGTCTGAGTGGTTGTTTGCTGTGAAAAACTGTAACAAAGTCATTGACCGAAAACAAGCCCTGAACTCTCTGTTCCTTGTTGTTGGTGTCTGACCGTGTCTGCCGTGGCCGAGCAACCATGCATCTCCGGTATGGCAGAAGTGAAGTGTCATTTTGCTTCCTTGATGGCGCAGGGCAGGTTGGATCCAGCTGTTGCTGTCCTCGGCTCTAAAAGATGGATTACAAGAAGACAGGAGCTTACGGACCTCTTCTGGCTGCCATCCATCTATCCATACATAGAGTTTCCTCTGCTTATTTGTGGTCCGGTTCTTCTGAGCAGGGACACATTTGGACTTCCCACTGCCCTGACACTTCCTTCAGTTCTTCTGGGAAGATCCTAAAGTGTTTCCAGGTCAACCAAGTATGTTATTCTACCCCTGTTGACATTCAGAGGCGGTGCTTAAAGCACTAAATACTTGCTTCACACTTGTAGGACTTCCTGAGCAAGCTACAGGCCAGTTGCAAGGACTTAGGAACTGGCTCCAGTATGTCTGCCAATGCTCAGACTGTGGCAGCCATGCATAATGCAGCAGTGGGCCTGGATCATATGCCAGCTATTAAGGCAGTCATTGCATCGCTCAACTTTGCTCCTGACGAGGCTCTGGTGCCCCTGCCCCGGGTGTGGTTGTTATAGTTTAACCTTACTGAGGTCTAAAAGAGGAGCCTCAGGAGTCTCTCTGTGGAGCAAGTTTGGCTCAGCTTCCCAGAAAGCATCGGAGAGAACTTTTCAGAGTAGATCAGGCAGTAATTTGCCTGTCTGTGTTGGATGTCTCCCGCCCAGCAGGCCTCTCCCCAGCAGGGGTAGGGTTCCCAAGACTGCTTGTAGAACTCACCTTTCAGCACCAGCTTGCGCTTTGGGCTCGATCTGCTTCTGGGTGCTGAACATTGATGAAGGTGGTGCGAAATTCACATTTTATGATTCGTTGTTATTTATTATTCTTGTGATTGCTTGAGCTGGATGTCTCCCTAGATCCACACAGACTTGGTGAACGTGTCCCTTCAGGCTCTGGGAAAATAATTAGAGTATCATCTAGGGAGACAAAGACAAATTTATTCTTCATATTTCACAGCGCATCACTGATCAATATTCAAGAGAGTTTATTGCTGAGACCAAATAGCATCACTAGAAATTCAAAGTATTCCACTGGGTGAAGTGATCAAGATGGTTTTCCAATTATCTTCTTGTTTCATTCATGGTAGATGATGGATGTTTCAGAGATGAAATTTAGAAAATGCAACTGCTTGTTGGAGTGGCTAATAGGACAGATTAGTTAAGAATGGAAAAAAAAAAACACCTCAGATGCCAATATTTTATTTGAATTAATATGCAGATGGTGTAATATCAGCTAGGAAAACAAGGGGTCCGTGGGAGGAAACTCTCCTTTTAGTGTTAATCCCTCTCTGTTAGATGTAAGTCCATGAAATGCCCAGATTTCCCATAACAGACTAAAAGTTCTACTAATCTGACACCGCACTGTGCTTTAGGTGAAGATACACAATAAAGAAACAAAGAAATATGTACTGAAGAAATGTCAAATACAAATGAACTGAGACAAGAAAATGCTTTTACTATAAATAATAAAAAAAATAAGTTTAATAAATTAAGCTACAGAAGAGTCAAAAGAAATGGCTGATAAAGCGGGCAGCAAGATTTTTTCAAAACTGGGCCCACGACTCCGACTTTCTTTGTTGCCATTTTACCCAGCGAATGATGATGGAAATTCTTAGGTTTTGGTGTAGTATATAAAAAGATAAAACTAGAAAAAAAAAAGAAATTAGCAATGTTACACAATATGCGAAACTAAACTATAATAATAAAAAAAAAAGACACAAGTGATTGCACAAGGCCAGCAGCATGAATTTGTGCATAATATGCAATCTGGCCTTCTTAAAGATGACCAGAATCAGCAGCAATACTTCAGAATGCATTTTCAGAGTGAGAGGTATTAGAGTCGTGTTTGTGAGGAGTGCAGTTTCAAAGTCCAGTTTTAGGTGTGCGGTGATGAAGGTGGAGCTGTCAGATGGCATTCGAGTGGAAGCTGCTGCTCTTTCTTGGTTTTTTTGTTTGGCTGCTGTGCGGCTTTTGTCGAGAGAGCAGAGAAGTGAACAGTTGGTGGACGGGTTTCATGGAGAATGCAGGTGGCTCTGTCCCTGCACCTGGTGGTGTAGATGGCCTCTGTGGGTGGTAAGCTACACTTGTTGTTCCCCTGAGCAGACTTTACCATCCATCCTCTCTGCCACTGCGCAGCCTCCATACCACAGTAAAGCAGGACATCACGGTGCTCGACACTGCACAGCTGTAGAATGCCTTTGTGTTCTGCCCTCCTCAGGTTCTGATCAGATAGAAGCACTGGTGCTTTATGTTGGTGCACAAGCTAATGGAGTAGGACAGATGTACTCCTAGATATTTAAATAGGGATGACCTTCACAGCTGCTTTTTTGGGGGCGTCAGGGCAGCCCTACCAAAGTCCAAAAGCATCTCCACGATCTTCTGATTGCTGTTCTCCTGCCAGTCTCTACAGTCAAAGGTCATCGACGTGTACAGCAGTGGACACACATACCTGAGGCGAGCTGGTGTTCAAGATGAGGATTGGAAGATGTTTTGTTGTTGATCTTGACACATAGTTGGCTCCCAGTCAGAAAAGGGGTTTCTCAGCCAGCTTGGACACCAGTTTCTGCTGGATGATGGAGTTAAATACTGACTTGAAGTCCAGAAACAGTAGCCTCACATAGGTTTTCTTGTTCTGTGTAGAAAAGGCCTAGTGTTAACACAGTCCATTTATAAGACTGCATTTGTTGAGCGGTGACATGGACCTAGCAACTAGCCACAGACAGCTCCTCCATTAGGTGGCATTTCCACTAAACTTCAGTGTCCTAGTTACTGACAAATTGCCCCCGTCTGCCCTAAGGGAAGAAAAAAGGACTTAGACTGCTTTCCTCCCATTTTTACTATTGTATATTGCTTCTCAGGTTCAACTGACTTGAGCCCAAACTTTAGTAGATGCATTTTTTTTTCCTTCTTTTTGTTTTTTTGCAGTCAGTTTATCTTTTAAATAACAGTTGTGCTGGCTTTAGGATGATGTTTTCATTTATAAAAGCTTCTCTGCCAGTGAACCAGTTAGAAAAAAATAATTTTGAAAGAGCAGAACATATTAATGAATGTCAAATGAACAAAAGAATTTAAAAAAATAAGACCATTTTTTTTTGTCACACACATTTCCTGATGTTGACCAGGAAGGTGCACTATAAAAGTTTAAAAAATGTTGTTTCCACAATAGAAAATGTTACAACTATTTTGGTCCATCTTTTAGATTTCTTTTTCAATCACCTGAGATGCCTAGATTTACAAAATGTCAAAATGGGCAATTAGAAACAAACAAAGAATAATTATTACAAGTTGAACAAGACTTGTTTAATCGTTCTGCCTAGTGTTCAAGCCTCTTTATGGTCTCATGTGTCTTCTCTTCCTGGCTTTGACAAGAAACCTTCCTGTGATTTACTTGAATCCGGTCTTGGCAAGCAGATTTGTCAAAGTTGTTTTGTTTTTTTTTTTTCCTTTAAAACTCCCGAGTAAGTTAAAGGCTTGTCTCTTTTTGGCATTTTTGCCTTTGTTCCATTTCCTTTTGTTTAAGGTTTAAATCTGTCCATGCTAGCCTGGACTGTCCTGTTCAGGACCGTGTTTAATTTTTCCTAGCACAGTGCCACCTTGTTTGCCAGAATTTTACATTCCCACACAGCTGAAAGAGCAGTAAATTCAGCAAAGCAGCTGAGCCTGCACGGCAGTGCTCAGATCCAGACTCCAGCCACGGCTCCTTCAGCCTTCTCTGCTGTTGTGCTGAGCCTGTGTGTGTAAAACCTCCTGCTGAAAAGATCTGATCTGAGCTGGACCAAGATGCTGAAGATGCTTATGTGGGTCTGAGAACAATTCTTTGTCTTTGAAACAAACTTTTCTATTTCCATATGTGCTGCACAGAGCTTTGTCTCTGCCATGAACAGCCGTGTTGACAAAACCAGCAGTCTCACCCTCACTTTCTGCATTCAAATGTGCCAATCAAAATGTTTCCTCTAATATAATTTGTTACTGTAAGTTTCTTGCCAGAGTGATTTATGCGAGCTGCTTCTGCAGTGCAATGGCAGGCTTATTATCCAAGCATGGTTGACAGGTTTATCTGAACACACTGGCGAGGCAGGAATCTCCCTGCTGAAGCTGTCACTGAGTCCAGTGTGCGGGCTTTGTTCGCCCTCATGGCTCTGTAAGATTACAATAAGACAGCCTGACTGTCTTTAATGAATCGTGCAGCACGTCTCTCAAATTTCCCCTTTTTGTTTCCCCACACTCAGACGTGTTCTGTTCCTGATGAAGTGCCTAACCAAGCACGGCTGACAGCGCACACTGAGAAGAGTGGAGTGATTTCTAAATGATTTACATTTTGTGGATCTCTGCCGAGTCATCTTTTTAAAGTGCAGAAAGGAGCAAAACAAAGGTGTGATGTTCACAAGCACACTGGAGTAATACAGCCAGAAAACTTAGTGTGTCTTTATTCAAGTCAAGTGTGTGTGTTTAGTATGTGTGTGTGTGTGCACACTTGTGCATGTGTGGAACACTCGAGAAAGAATATTTAGCTTCCTCTGGTAAAAGGTCACAGTGGAGCCTGTTAAAAATCTGTTCATTTTTTACTTTATTTGACGAAATAAACAATTAAACACACCCAAATTTTGATACAGAAATGAATGGATCTGATCTCTAGCCTGTGCTAGGCCTGTATTAAAGCTCTTTTATGTGCATGCGTGATCTTTTGGACATGTCAGTTTGTGATTAACAGCCACTTTAATAATATGATGCAAAAATCAAGTCCGATCTTCCCAAAATCAAACATCCGCCTTTCCTCCCCACCTCTGCATTAAACCTGAAAAAGGTAGGAAAGTGTTGGTTCTAATTTATTCTTTGTTTTTCGTTAGAGCTAAATAGCATCCCTGCAAAGTAATTACAGACAATTATTGTCATTAGTGGTTGCAGACTGGTTACCTTGGTTTTTTATCCCCACTTTGGGAGCTTGTTCTTATCTCCACAGCGACAAATAGTCCAAATTAACTTAAAACATGTCCATTAGTTTTGACAAAGATAAAACAAGAACTGTGTGACTGTTAAAGAAAAAAAAAAATGCAGCTAGTAAAGTGACAGCGATGCACCGGCTGGGCTGTAATATATGTTTTATTACCTAGTTTCTAGTATTAAAACAAACAAAAGATTGCAATAGTTTCACTTCCCCGGTTACACCCTCACAATATGATCATTTAATGTGATAATTTACTTAAATACATTTTAAATATGATATTGTAGTAGCAGGAGCTGGACATCATTTTCCAGATGCAGAGGATATTAGCACAGTGATCGTAACTGGCGTTCCAAAGGGGAACTCTCGGCCGCTGTGAGCTGATCAAAGTGAGACACTCGGACCACGCTGAGTCACCGGAACTGCCCACCTGGTCCAAATAATGCTGTCGATTGTTGTTGCCGCATGCAACAGCTGGTCAACGCTCATTTACAGCTTGGTATGCAGTTATTCAGTTGTTGGAACCCTTAGTAAAATATTCTTAGTCTGTGTGTGTGTGTGTGTGAGAGAGAGAGAGAGAGTGTGTGTGTGTGTGTGTGTGTGTGTGTGTGTGTGTGCATAAATAAAGAAAAAAAAACAAAAGTGAAAATGAGAGAATATGAGGAAACAGTCATGCAGGCCTTGACGCCTGTGCGCTGCCTGTCCGCTGCTGCTGAGCAGACAGAAAACTTTCATTTATTACAGTCGATACCGCTGGGTAGAGTCGATGATCTGAGCTGGCCTCCGTCCTGGAGTAATCAACACTGCTGCATGTTCATAACAGCCGGTAAAGATTCCGCTGCAGTCCATCATCAGAGTGCCGAGTCAGTGTTTGTGAGGACAGTTTACTCTGTCATCGTTGGAGTCAGCATGGCAGCTTCTCATTCCTGCACCGATTATTGTAGTAGTCTTTGGATTATCAGCTTGGGTTTGGTGTATAAAATGTTAAATGCTGAAAATACAACGCTCTTGTTTACATTACATTTTCTAAATGTAATAGTAAATCCTATGTGATTAATTTAAAGTCCACTTGTTTACTTATATTTATGTCTTCTGCTTTGGTCAAATTGTCTCTAGCTGCTTTACAAATGGATCCCGTAAATAACAGCAGTGGCAGGAAAAAAAGCTCCGTTTTACCAGGAAGAAACCTTGAGCAGGACCAGGCCGGTACTGTGGAGGAAAAGGGAAGCTTGGGCAGAAAGAAGGACAGAGGGAGGAGAGGAGCAGGCAGCCGTATCAGACATGCAAATATAATATTATACAGAAAATACTGAACAAAAACCAAGGGTCAGCGGGGTGGGCAGCACATCAGTGTGAAAATATGGGCTCGGTGATACCTGTTAATAGATACAAGGGAGAAAGAGAGGACGGAGAGAAAAACATAAAAACCACAAGTACGTGGGCATTTTTCAGCATTTTGTGTAAGGAATCTGCCTACATGAAATGAACGCGCTACTGGCGATCGTCCGTGGAGAAGCAAAAACTGCACAGGTTTGTTGAACGTATGCATGTGAGACCAGTTCCAGCTGTTCCTGAAGGTTCAATGACAGTGGAGGACCAGGACAGCTGTCACAGGTGATTTCATGTTAGCCTTTAAGTCCAGTTTGTCCCACAGCGTTAGTTGCCTTCCTGGGCTTTTAATGGAGTACTTGTGAGATCATGTGATCAGGTGGTGACTTGGTAATTATGGCTGAGTTGTGAGAGGCACTGTGTCCTGCACCAGAGGAAGGACTTCTGACCTCAAGTTGGTCCTTTTTGCACCTGTTCTCATCTTTCATTAGATATTTGCGCAAAGAGTTTTTAAATAACTGGTGACTTTTGAAAATGAATGTCACTACCATTTGAAATATAATTCGATTCGGAATGCAAAGGTGATGTCACAGCTCAAATTTTAAAACAAATCAATTTCAATCAATAAAAGTTTTGCTTGATTAGCACAAAAAACCAACCAGAGCTGAGCATCAGCTGACGAGCAGA
>CAAE01014028.1:0-13233 GCA_000180735.1 Tetraodon nigroviridis | reverse complement strand
GGGGGGGGGGGGTAGAGGGCCCAAACGTGTGCCCAGTTCCAGGACAATCGCAGAGTTGAAACGTGGGACGTGTCTGGAAAAGTTCCGAGTGTGGAGAGAAAAGGCAACGCTTCAACAGCACCTGCAGAGTGACGGTTTCTATGGTTGCAGAGGCCCGAGGAAACAGGCCCGTGATGTCCAACATCAAAGCAACAGAGAGCCAGAGGCTTTTTTAAAGCGCTGACTCAAAGGGCCAAAATGAGGGCGAGGACAGCCTGCAGCAGGAAAGGCAACTGTGCTGGTCCTGCTCGAGGTTTCTCCCTGTTAAAAGGAAGCCTTTGTCCTGCCCCACACAGCTAACATCCAGGGACACCGCTGCTACGGCTAGCACCGCTTTTGGTTGAGACGGCCCGGACAACCAGGCCTGACGTAAAGCAACGACAACCTCCACCGGTCAGACGGTAACTGAAACCCCGCCGGAGGTCCTCAGGCGGGGCTCCTGACATTGTGTACGAGGGCCCCCGTGATCGGCCCCCCGCTCCAGCCTTTGAGTGGACAGACAGCTCCGCCCGTGGCTGCTCTTCATACCCCCACCGGCCTCCCTCCTGCGGGGCGTCTCAGGTTCTGCAGGCCCCCGTCAGCCGGGTCATGTGAGATTCTTCTGCATTCGCAGGTCTGATTTAGTCTCCTGGTAGCGCATCATCTGCCCCACTGGTGGGCAATTATTTAGCCTCAGGAGCTACGCTGGGTTGCTCTTGATCAACTGTCAGCTGGGAAAATTGTAAATTGGTCCAACTAGAGATGGATGATGAAGCTCCAAATGATGTCTGGCCCCACATTCTTAAGAGGACATGTTAGCATGCTAGCTAAGGAGGGAGGAGTCTGGGACTTTTCCTAACCAATCCAGCTGACAACCCTCCTCATTTGGCTTTTGGAGAAATGATTGTCGAGGCTCTGTGGGCCGGATTAAATGGTCCATCGGGCCACTTGTGGCCCCCCGGGCTCAGTTTGCCTAGGTCTGACCTTTTTTGTATTTTCCCCACGTAGGTGTATATTGTGCGTGCGAAAGGACGGCCTTACCTGGTAGGCAGCGTAGACCGAAGACATCGCGGCCCCGTGAGCTCCCCCCACCATGGTTCAGCATCCTCTCCTGTCAGAGACAGACGGGCGGGTCACTTCTGTTCAATCAGCCACGGCGGCTTGGGTTTCTCCCAACCCGACCTTCCGGTTGGTTGAAAGAGAAAGAACGTCTCGATTTTGTGTTCTTTGTTTTTACCGATTTGGAGCAACAACCGCTTTCATGACAAAACGACGGCGGTTTACTTTTGTCCCAGTGGGCTCGTTTTAAAGGAGAAGGAAGCGAGGCCAAACCACGAAATGTTCCATGATTCTTGTTTTCCCTCACTGCCGTTCTTCCCGCCTTCCCTGGAACCGTTAACCGTTACGTGCACCAGCAGAACCGAGTCCCACAGATGTTTCTACGATCAGGCTGCACGCCTGCGCCAATCACCTCTGCCGCTACACCTGGCTACTTGCAATCCCATAGCAGGATAAGGCAGGTGATAGCACAGGTAGCTGTGCTCTAAATGCAGGTTTGCAGCCTCAAGCGCGTCTCCCAGCAGCGCCGACCAACAAAGGGCCGACTGAAAACTGGTGTCGGGGCAGAAACACGTTGGCTGGAATGTGGGAGCACAGACTCTACCCACTCGCCGCTGTTAGCCGGCTCGGACTGTGGGGAATTGTGCTAGCACACCGACCCTGAAAACCCAATGTGTGGCCCCCCACATAAAGCCCGTGGAGCCTTTAACAAGGACGACCTTTGTGCCATAAAAAGGGCAGTTTAACCAGGCGTGGTCTTTACAGGAGGGAGTCTGCTAGCTGCTACCGTCGCTACGATATCTCATGTTGACTAGACCGGCGGGGGCACACCACAGGGAGACGTCCGAGTGTCCTTCGAGTTGGTTTTTTTTTTTTTTTGCCCAGGTCGAAGGTCCACTTCCTGGAACGGGATCTTTGTCACCAAGTCACATTTTCTGCTAGGCTAAATTCAGTTCCCCTCACAGCTACCGTCTCCATGGTAACCGCCAGATGTTTGCAGCAACCACAAGCAAACCTTAAAAACAGGCAGATGACAGCATGGCTACTAAAAATAAGCACGGGGATAAAATACCAGCCTTTCCCAGCAGCTCTGCTCACACAGACCATGTTTTAAGTTAAGATTTAGTCCATTTTGATGCGAAAACTGCTCAGTCATCACAGCTGAACATCTGAATCATGCACAGCTTTGGATTTTTTTTTCTCTCTCTTTTTTTGGATTCCGAGAAAAAACAGTTTCCTCTTGCAGAGCAAAACCGCACCCTCCTCATCTTTGAAGGCAAAGATGAGAAGCGATAAAGATCAAAATCACAAGTGTGGCCTTTTAAATCAAGCTTCCTGACTTTGACCATCAGGTCAGACGTTTACAGGGCGGCTGCTGGTGTTCTGACTGGTTCCTGCATCAGGAATAATAGTAATAATAAAAGGCGAGACGCATTAAAACACCATTTAAAGGAGCGCTGGTCAGCCCGAGTCTTGTATTCCACCGGCAGGATGGAATCTTTAAATGGGAACTGGGTTGGTGCTAATCTGCATAAGAGTCAGATTAGATTTTGATATTTGAATGAAAACAAAACGCCGACAGGTTTTTACCCTTTCAGTACGCCTAAAGGTGTTGTATAATATCAGGAAAAGGGGATGAAATAAGTTGCTGCTATCCTGCAACGAAGCTAGCACCGTTAGCTCAGCGCGCTTACCTTCATGTCTGGGAGCATTTGTCTCACTTTAAAGGTGGTTTTAGACCCCGTCAGCATTTTAAAACCGCCGATAAACGCCAGTCGGAAGGGACAAAACGAACGGACGGGGAAAAGAAAAGTACAAGCCGAGCTAAAGGAGGTCGCCTTCAGCCATCTCCAGGAGCGACTCTGCGGGGAAGAGGCGTCCGCTGCCCGGTCCAGCTGCGGCTAGCAGCCGCGCCTCGCCAGCGGTTCAACAACCTCCGAGAGCACCGGGGCGGACCAGCCAGCAAGGCTGCCTGCCTCTGTTCATCGCTGCCGGCAGCAAACAGCCTCCGCCCGCTGGTTCCACAGAGGCCGGCGGGACGCGCTGGAAGCGGCCGCTGGTGCTGCTGCTGCCGCGGCCGAGCTCCGCTTCTGCCCTCCGCAGACGCTGGTCGTCGGTTCACGGCTGAAGCTGATTTAAATGTGAAAAAAAAAACCCCAAAACCTTCTTAAAGGGCCAGGGAGAACGAGTAAAAGAGGGGGAGGAAGGACAGAAGCAGGCGTAGGAGGCCCCGGCAGATGACCGCGGTCATATGGGAGTTTTAGGGGCCAAACTCAACAACACCCTTTAAAACTTCTCTTTTCTCTCTTTTAAATATGATGATTACATTCCTCATTCTGAAGCTGTGAGGAGCGGTTAGTGTTCAAGTCTACAAATCTATTTTAAGATGAAAGGCTGAGTGGAGGAGGAGGGTTCTGGACAGAGGAGGAGGAGGATGCTGAGGACGGTGATGAAGAGGTGACCCCTGACCCCGAGGGAGATTTATATTATGGGTGTAATTTCAGCGCGACCAGAAGCACTCACCATGGAGACGGCCTCTTTCCTCCTCTCTCATCCAAACACCGACGACTGGCCTCTTCCTGGAAGGACGGGATCCCGGGAAGGCCGAGGACCCTCGGCCACAGCGTCCAGACGCAGAACTGACGGGGACTCGGATGGAGGCGTCGGTGTTTTTAAGCCCATGGGAACCTCTTCCATATTACATGAGGGTGTCCAGTTGCTCCAGCACGCTCAGGCCCAGCGCGCTGGGAGAGCTGCAGCGGTCCAGGACACACACCAGCACAAAGAATTCCCACCCAACGGGGCGCAACTCTGCCCACATCCCTCCGAAATGATTCGAAATATCTAAATATCACAGAAAATGCCCATTTTTATGTGTATTTCTTTCATTAAAGGTCCTGTTAGACCTTTTAACGCTCAAACTGCCAGATCTAAGTGGAGACACACCAAATTGAATAATCATTTTCCCATTCTGCCAGAGGGCGACGGAAGACGGGACACGGCGCTCTTAAAATACAATAAGAATTTATTCAAACTGTGCAAAAAATAGGATAACAGCCCGACGTGATATCGATGTTCCTTCTGTTCTCGGCGTTTCCTCCCAGACAAAGTAAAACCAGACAGAAAAATGAAAACAAGTAAAACACAAAAAAAGAGTGAAAATCTGGCTGCCATTTACATGCAACTCCAACTATTCCACGGTAAAGTTATGGGATGAAGGTGAATATCCTGTGCACACAGACGTTAGTGTTATACATATAAATACATGGAGGAATACATCAGGTCAGCGGTGATGAAGAATAACCATTCCGAACCCTTCGTCTTCTTGTTTGGAAGAAATCTGTGGACAGATGAAGCTGAGAAGGACAGAGAACCAAAAAGGACTGTGGGACCATCAGCCAGGTGAGGAAGGTCGAAGAGCTTTCCCCGAATTCTCTCAATCCTGCCGCTCGGTGGGGTTAGTGTTGAGGAAGCGGGACCTGGAGAAAGGGAATGTCGCATCCGCTCCGCTCAGCTCCCGCCCGCACCGTCACAGACATAAATAGGACAAAGGTATGGATCGCAGCGCTCCACAAGATACATTCTCACCCCGTCCAACCACGACAGCTTTGGGCTTACAAAAATAACTCAAAAACATTTATACAACTCTTGTTATTCTCATTAAATTAAAAAAAAAAAAAGTTATAGCCAGTAAAATAATCTTTTACTTGTTTCTGAGATAAAAGTTGTTTTTTTTCCTCCTCTCAGTAGAAAATAAATTAAAAATCTCTGTATGAATTACTTTGGAAAGCAAAAGCAACAATGCAAACTTCTTTTTTTGAATGAAAATCACCTCCTGACGGTAAGAAAAAGCCCCCCAATGCGGCTTTGGGCTGCAGTTAAATGCTTTGTTGGAGGGTCGCCGCCGTACAACTGCTTTTATTAACATTGTTCGTTTCTTTAAATGCAGCAGCAAAAATACAACGTCAAGTAGGGTTTGATAGAACCTGGTGGAAATAAACCCCCAGTATTCCGGGTTTTTTTTCGTAGTGTGTGACAGTAAAGTGATAAAGAAATAAATAAAAGGCGCACGCCCCCAAACGGCCAAGGCAGGAACTGCACGTGAAATTCTACTTCATAAATTAAAATGCTGAAAAGGACAAAACAAAGTGAGACAGATCAACTGGTCGAGGAAGGAAACGTGCCTGGGACCAACACTGGCTTTGGCTATTCTAACTGCTCAAAACGAACTCTAACTTGTTCTACGCAGTAGTAAAAACTGCAGGAGTTTATCCACCTGCAAATGCTTCGGATGAACGCTACAAAGGCAACGAGGAGTTGAAAGGACGCCGCGGACATCGCTGGCTGGTTCCACCTGAACCGGGCGAGAGGAATTCTCACGAGCAGATAGGGGCAAACGTCAGGAATTTCAAAGTCCATCGGGGTTGGAAAATCAGAGAAATAAAATCAAATAGAACGGTATCGACGCAGACGTCGGGATGTGCTAGATTCTGTGCAAACAAACCCTTTGAAGCGACCGTTTCAGGAGTTAAAGTCCGAATGAACAGCTTTCTGTGGCTTTAGCATTTCTTACTTATTAACATGCAGTGTCTGACCTTTCGAATGGGAATGGGTAAACATAAAGAGTGTTTGGGCAGACACTCCACTGCCTGGTCTACAGCATTTCAGCTCTGAAATGCTAAAAGCCAAGATCATTGAACTTGTTGATGTAAGTGTTATAAATACAAATATATTTGTCTGCTCTCTTTAGATTTGTCTTTTAAACTGTAAATATTTTACCAACCGGTGACTAAGCTAGCTAACAGCCATCAGCCCTGCCTGGTTTTGGGTGTTTGCAGACACCTAGCAACGCTTGACAACGCTTATGTTCCCTGAAACGGATCAGCTAGCATCCCAAAATAATCAGAGGGAAAGCAACGGCGCGGATGAGAGCGTGTCTCTTCTGCTTGTGCTTGCTTCTGGGTGTGAAGTAGTGGGAGTGGACAGTGGTGGGTGGTGCCTGCGATACACATTCCCTCCACAGGAGGAGACAGACGCCAGGCGTTAGCTCGGAAGGAGGAGGAACAGCAACCCACACGCACCCACACGCACGCACGCACGCACGCACACGTAAAAACTGCATAAAATTAAAGCTGGTGTCTTTGTAATCATCTCTGGCAACCTCGCCTGCCCTCAAAAAAACATCCTCAAGTCATCCATCAGTGTGCTTGTGTCCCCACATGTGTTATTAAACCCATTCCTACCCATATACTGCAGATGATACTTTAATTAACACTTTCTATATATATATATATATATATATATATATATAATTTCTTTTTAGTACCTCCCTGTTCTGTCATTCTGTTAAAAGGCCTATTATAGAAAAGCTGCAGCAGCCAGAGTAGGCCCCTGTGCTGAGAGTGACAGCAAAAATAAGTCTCTCTGGTAATTACAAAGACGTCGCTATTCACACGTCCCCACGCACTCTGCAGAGATAAAAGCATGCACAACAATTAGATGGAGGGGGGGACAAAAAGGTGCTCCCGCCTCGCCGCTGTGCAGAAATTGCGTTAAAAGCCGCGCTCACGATCACGGTTCATTCGACGCACGCAGCCTTCGGCCGACTGAGTCGAACCATTTCTTAACTTTGTTACAGATGCTATTAAAGTCGACACAAAGCGCTTCCAGCTCAGCGGCCGTCAGAATCCTGGGGGCCGTTTCTGCAGACGAGAGGGCCGCGGAGACCACGTCTGAGTTAGAACACCTGAACGCAGTACCCTGTTTTCTAGAAATGAAATATAACCAGGCAAAGATGTGCGCGCTCTCATTAAAATGGGATTGTACTGCAGGTTCTGTTATATTTTATTAAAAAAGTTTTCTGTAGCTCAAAGTTGAATTTGAAAAAAAAAAAAAAAAAAAATTAAATACCCATCATCCGGCCTGGAACAATTGGGATGAGGAAATACTCTCTCTCTCTCTCTCTCTCTCACTCTCTCTCTCTCTCTCTCTCTCTCTCTCTCTCCCTCTGAGCTGCAGGAAGACATTAACAGAGACAAAAATCTCGCTGACAAAAAGATGAAATGACGCTTTCAAGTTGTCAAATCGTAGCGCACCTGTCCCCTCGGTGGGATACCGGGGGTCTTTGTTCTGCCTCTCCAATAAGCCACAGTCTGATTAAAGCCTTCTCCCTGGTGAAATGAGCTGCCTGAGAGACTTTGTGCACGGGAAGCTATCATTTGGAAGCAGCAACGGGAAAAAAAAAGAGGAAAAAGAGGGGGCTCTCACACCTTGAATCCCTTGAGTCTCAACGTGCAGTCCTGGAACCATTCAGAAAACCGGACTCATCTAAAAAAAGACTCTCTGGAATGTTATTTAACGGGTAAAAAGCCTCTCCCTGGCAAGACGCGGTGGGGCAACACACAAGCTGGCACACGTGCACAGAGGAACCATGGAAACCATCCCGGTTAGCCGGTGGGAATATGTCTCAGCCTATTATTCACTTTCCTTCCAGAATTCTACTTTGCTTGGCTTCATCGTGCGAGGAACCCTTCCAGGGGTCAGGCCAGCCACAAACAGAAGGCGTCTTCATCCCAAGGCAACAATCAGCCCAAACTCCCGCCGAAACGGGGGCGCTCACGACAGGAGAGAAATGTGCGCAGCGGTTTTTGTGCCCCGGTCGCGCTTTTGTCCCCTTTTGTACAGTTTTCTTTGTGTTCCAGAAATGGCGGCAAGATGGATGCTCCAATTTCAGCCCCAACCATTTTTACCAATTAGAAAGAGAGCCGATTGGAATTCAGCATCAGGCCCTTGTAAAATCCCAAACAGTTGGATTCATGAGCACAAATGTGCAGGTATTTCCCATCAGCCTCAGCGGTTAGCAAGAAACGAGGACATTCGCTCCGTTAGCGCGGATAAAATGGCGTTGCGAAACCCCTGTTACGATGACCGGTGCTAATATTTGCTAAACTCCAAATGTTCTGCGCTACCACAAATTTCCAGTTGGCTGCACAGACTCGGCTGCGGTGCACGGCTCGCACCCAGGAGAGCACGTTGATTGGTCCATTTGTCTCCTCTGTAAGTGCTGACAGACTGTTGTATCGTTAGCATCCTTCCGTCTCCTCCTGTTCCCGCATCCACGTGGCCCTCGATGAAAGACTCCCCGATGGATCAGTTCGGGGCTGCACTTTTGTTAGAGTGATGAGAAATATTCATCTCTTCTATCTCACCGACGATGGTTTTTTTTTGTTCCCCAAACAACAACATTACAGTTTATTCTTACGCGCTCCGTTCAGCGTCTCCCCACAGAGCCGGCGTTAACCACATCAGGAAACCTAAGTGCTTCGTTTCCCATAATACACTTTGGACACATCCCCCGATAAGCTTTTTGCTCCAGAGAGCGAGTTAAGGACTCCTCCATCTCGGCACTCAGACGCGCGGCCGATTCATCTTCCCCGAAGTGGGGAGGAGATATCGGGCCGTGGATATCGGCCTGTCAGCCCGCTACCGGGACGGCGTCCATCTTCTCTGTCAGCTGTCAGCCCCAAATGTCTGCTGCCAGTCAGACCAAAGCTTCCAAAGTCTCAGCGACTGACTGCCAGCAGAATTAGAAACCAGCTTTTTAGATAATACTGAAATAAAAAGAGGGAAAAAAACAACATCCCGTCCCCCGAAACGGAAATTTTGCAGCCCAATTCTCACATACTGTACTCTCACGCTGGCTCCCAAGCAGATTTCCCATCTCACTGTGCGTCAGGAGTGTTTTCCTGTTTCAGCTCATTGTCCGCTTTGGCCCGATGTTGCTGAGGCAGCTGGATTCTTCTGCCCCAGGAACGGTTTGATCCTGCGGATAAAAAAAACAGATTTATCTCCCAGTTGCAACTGTGGTTTGCTGAAACCAATGGATGAGCTAATGAGCCCCCGAAGGCCTCGCTGATATGCCCCATGGCCTTGTTAGAAAGTCAAGATGGCGAAGCTACGGCGGGACGGAGGGCGGTGTGTGTGCTGTTTGTTGAAGGAACAGGGCAGCTGAAGCTGGAGATGACTCCCTGCATGTTCCACCGTCATGGAACCGCCATGTCTCGCGCTGAAACGCGGTGACAGAAGCTGCGTCTGTCTGTCAATCCACTTGAAGCGAAGCTTGAAATGAAACCATTTCCTGAAATTCCCCCTCAGAGCAACGTTGTGGCGGATTTAGTAACAGACGCTTCAACCAAACCTTGAAATCTTTTTTCTAAAAGTTTTTACAGCAGTGCTCCCAATTATCATCAGAATAACTATTTTTTTTAAATTCCCTGACTGCTCTCTTTCAGTGGAAAGGTACTATTTGGGCACACGTGTTGTAATTTTATAATTTACCTTACAACTATGCAAAAGACCGCCCCCTATCGGTCGGAAACTGGCTGCTTCACCTGTAACACCAACAAACGTGAAAGTGTTGTTGGCTAAACTACGCTACATGGTGATTTCATCATTGTTTTTCCCCCCCACATTATAGCCAGATTGCTAAGAGAAAAAAAAAAAAAGGAACCCAGAATTTCGCAGCTTTATAGGATGGACGACCCATTAGGCTCGGGTGACTTGAACAGGAACTCAATCTAATGCCTCATTTCCTCGCAGAGATGAGACGAGCTTTACAACTCGGCCTCGCCAAAGTGGATCTCTTCTTTTCACACGACGACCAGACCGAAATCTCACACGTCGTTTTCTGGCTTAATCTGAAAATAATCTAATGTTGGAGCTCCTGGGCTTGGTCGCTCCGTATGGAGGACGGAAATAAAGTCCTATGTGTGAAAAATCCTGTAAAATGTATATAAAGAAAACAAGTATATGCTTCTTTAGGGTGGCCCGATGTTAGATGAGTGATTAATAAAGCTGCTTCAGATATAAAAAAATCTAAATTGAATTTATTTAGACGACTTTTTTTTCCTTCCCAAGGAACTGATACAGAGTTTTAAAAGGAAGAACGACAAAGTCAAGAAGAATCATTAGCGCTGAATTTGCAGCAGACCTGTTTGAAACGGCTAATGAGCTCCACACAGCCAAAAGAATGGATTTGACAGCTCTGGTGTCGATCATTAGGGGGACGGAGGCTCCTCCGGGCGGCTTTGTTGCTGTTTTCGAACCTGCAGCAGCGTTGAGAGTCGCCCCTTCTGCTCGGCCAACTTGAAACGAACGGGTTATTTTCAGCCGCCTTCATTTGCACTTGTGGAGAGAAAGGGCAGCAGGGAAATAAGACCCCCTCCTCTATCCCCCCCCGCATCATGGTTCAGCACTGGATGTCTTTAATTAGCTGGTTCACACTATGGAGCTTTGCTGCTTCACAGGCCAGGGTGATTCTTTGTATTTCTACTAGTAACAGTCGCTACCGTCTCAGCCTTCGGCAGATACAGGCAACCAGTTAGGAGCAGGAAAACGAGAAACTATTACTCCATCAAGAGTCGACATCATCCAATCTTGAACTGCTGCAGTTTTAGAATAATTGAGATAAAATGTAACTAAATTTTACAGGACTGAAGGGAATATACTGTCTAGCTGACTCGGTTGTTAATTGTCATCTGGGACACTGGTGCGATTCTCAACAACTCTTGGTAAAATTGGTGAGAAGTTTCTTTTTATTGTGAATTTCTAATGCTTAAATAATAATAACTGCCAGTTGTCCACACATAAACTAGGCAAAAGCAAAATCGTTCAAAAACTAGCAAAGAAAAAACAGATAGGATGACTTTAAAACAGTTTAATTTGTTTAATATGAACAAAGACAGTTTTACAGCCTTTTTTGCTGTTAGAGAAACTGTGGAAATGAAAACATGGCACTTTGGTGGTTTATGTGTTGAAACACGTTGAACAAACAGCCACTCTCTCAGGAATCTTGGGCCTTAACTCAGGAATCCTGTGGCACCGTTTCAGGTTTTTATTGAACCTGCTCTGGCTCAGAGTCTCAGGTACGCCACCTAAAAACAGCAGAAAAGACAAAAAAAAACCCAGAACAACATGAAATCTGAGTGGACTGAAGCAAAGAAAATATATACAAAAAACTGCGCAGGTGGTTGAGATTTTATGACGTAAAAAACAAGTTTGTGTAAAGAAAAGAACGAGAATAAAGGAGCACAGCGCTGCACTCGCTCCTCCATCTGCCGTTCCTGGGTGTCTGCCTGCTGCAGACAACGGCCCCCCTCCACCGAGGGCTCCAAACAGGGATGACGGATGAGGGCGTTCGCCACGCTCAAGGCCCGGTCCTCTCCGGCACCCCCAGGGCCAGAGGGTGCCAGGGCCCGCTTTAGCGCTCGGGCACGTCCGCGGTAACTCAAACAAATGAGAAGTAAACCGCAATGAAACACCAGCTCTTCAGAGCTCCACCGGAGAGAAACAATCACTCAGGACCTGAGCACCTAGCAAAAATAACAAAGAAAACCTGGAATTCCAGATTTAGAATATACAGTTAAGACCAACATTTCTTGAGTTTTCTGATTCGATCGCAGCTTTTCTGCAGGGCAAGCGGCCACACGAGGCACTGCCTTTATGAAGAGCGTAAATACTTTGGATTTATTTGGATCGGCCGTTGCGCTAGCACCTACTCAACCTCTGCTTCCTTCACTTTCCTCTAAATTTGCTGCTAAAAATATAAAAAGGCCCAGGTGTGGAGATGCAGGTTCGGTTTGTTCAGCGCTACTGTGCAAACACTCTCATGTAACACGGTGGGATCTACAAAGGTTTTAAAGTCATTAAATTACAGCGACGGGATGTCTACCTGAGCGCCGCTTTAAAACTTCCACAAATATCTCCATACCAATATGAAAAAAGGAACTCCAATAATCACCTCCTAAGAGGCCATGCTAACGGCTAACTCTGATAGGGGCACATTTGCACAGCAACAACAGCTGTAACCAACTTGTGTCTGCAACTGTGTACAAAAATAAAAATCCAGATATTAACACAGCTCAAACGTTATCCCAAAATAGGCGCAGACGGTGCAGTAACATGCATGAGGAGCGTAAATGCACGCTATATCAGGCCAGTATGCTCAGACTGTAAGCTAACACCATCTCTTGAGGTATTGCTTCAACGCTGATGGAGCAGATCACAATTATGACATATTTGAAAGGTAACAGAGCTTACATGAGCAGACTTACAGCAGACTTTTATTTGATTTCATCTACTTTTGTTGTTCTTAACACTTAAACCTTAATGACAGCCCAAAAAAAGCCGTTTCTCTTCTGCGTGTTGGAGAATAGGTAGCGTTGCTCGTATCCGCGGTAGCAGCCTGACAGTGATGAGCAGAGGGAGAAATTAGGACTGCCATAACAGACACGGCTTGAAAAACAGACATTATCCGTCCCGCGGTGAAAGCGGTTGCGGCGCTCTAACGACGTGTCACAAATTGACACACATTAACACTTGCTGATGGCAGAGGCTCGGGCTTGGGGGCGAAACACGATCGCAGAGACGTCTCCGGTTTCTGGAGACGGGCTGGCAGGATCAAGGGTGAAAGAAATACTTTCACCGTCCAGAGTGGGGATGAGCAGCGCGCAGCGAGACGACAGGCTGGATCTCTGCAGGTCCTGAAGGCTCCAGTCAAGCATTCATCAGACAGCATCTTAACCTTGCTTCTATTTTGACCCAAACGAGCCAGATAGATTCAACTCAACGGCTCTTCATCACTGGCTTTTACCAGAAGATGAAGGGTACTCACGCAGGTTTATTCCGCCATTGTGGCTGATTAGGAGGTGCAGCTGCGGTATTACATAACTCAAAATCATTTACCCAACCATATAGAGAGCTCTCTAAAACCAAATCAACGTTCTCCATATGCGGCGGACCTGTCGCTGCTGTCTCCCATCACCTCCACCCAAAAACTCGGGTTCCTTCCCCAGAAAAGAGGCGAATGGGATCATCTGAGGTGGAGAAGCGAGACGTCTCGATCAGACATCGCCACAGTCGTCCTGCTGTCCAAGGGGTCGTGCACCACGACCTGTTGGGCTTTTGCTGAAATAAATCAACTTCCCCCGTCTCGATTTATCAAACGTGGACTGGTGGGGTGAGACGAGCAGAGTAGCGACTCTGTGACATCAGCTTAAGACGCCTCAACTCTACAAATATAATATGCTAATTAAAACATAATCCAGCCCCCAACCCCGCCGCTACACCTCCAGTTTCCTCTTGTTACAGGTAGATACA
>CAAE01014025.1:187926-205331 GCA_000180735.1 Tetraodon nigroviridis | reverse complement strand
TCCACACGCTCTCGCTCTCGCTCTCTCTCTCTCTCTCACACACACACACACACACACACACACACACACACACACACACACACACACACACACACACAGTATACTACTGATATTGTGCAGTTGTTGTTGTTTTTTTAAGTTTAAAATCCTCCATTAAAGGATTTGGGATGCTGCCACGCTGACAAGTTAGACATTTCATCGGGTAAAGTAAACGTTTATATTAGCTTAGTCGTTAGCTTAGTCCTTAGCCTAGCATGTACACATTATCTGTTGGTCGTTTAACTGGACAAACAGACTAGACACTTACCATGGTCTAACAATAAATTCCGTCTCTATGTTTCGCATTTAAATTCCTGATGTTTACGACACAGACATGTTTATATTTAACATAGATGAGACATTTCTGCCAGAAGCTAACAAGCTGATTTCTGGGCAAGTTAGCCGGAAATGACGACTTACCAACACTTCCTGTTTGGTTTTTTTTATCAGACGCCTGCAAAAAAATAAAATAATAATAATTAATCAAGACGCCTTACACATTGAAAACTGTGTTTTATAGGAACATGTGTGGAGTATTTTTTTCAAACGATGTTACGCTAAAAGATGAAAGTTGAAATGGGCGAAGTTCCCAAACACGCAGACAGGTTTCATGAAGCTGATTTTGGAGACAAACAGCTGCAGCAGGTGGAACAATCAGGTTTTCTAAATGTAAACATTTGGTTACAAGTCACTGATTGTAGCTTTCTTCTTGCTTGTAGCTCGCTTTCTGCTTTTAATCAGTTGCATACTCATTAAAAAGAAGATGACTGTTTGTTCAGAGGTTGGGTTTTTAAAAGGAGAACGAGGCTTGCAGCTCGATCTCAGGCAGAACCTCCTCAGAGGGAAGTTCTCCATCTGACAGTGTGAAACACAGTTGTGGTTGTGCAAATAGTAATGTAAATATAATATGTATCCACTGAATCCACTCTGATGAATCCAAACCTCCAAACCTGCGCTTGTGTGCGTGGAGCCCATATTTCTAGCGCGGAGGAGGGGCCCCTCCGCCTCTCATTGGTCCGCTCCGCGTGTTCAGCACCGCGCATCTGAACAGCGACCCAGACGCGCAGCGTTCCGGCTGCGGAGCCTCGTCGGCCGCACGACATCTGATCCTAATCCGAGTGTCCCACCGGTCTGCAGACGCATCCCGGCAGCCGCTGCGCTCGGATGTTGACGGGGACCGACCTGCCCGTGTGGGGGAACCCGGTCCCGCAGCTGTCAGGCACCGTCGACCGGCATGACGGAGCGCGCTGCCGCCGCTCGGATCACAGGCAGCGGCTGCAGCAGCATCTCCTGCACGGCCTCGCAGCAGCAACACTCGCCTTTCGTGCCCCGGATCAGCGCGCAGGAGCCCCGGTGCCCGGTGGTCCCTGCACGCTCTTCGTGACATGACAGCTCGGGGGAGGAAGAAGCGGATCAAAGGTTGGTGCAGGATCGGGAGGGCAGGGTCCGAGTGGAGAAGACACAGCCGCGCTCCTGCCCACCTCCCATCGCGTCCTTCACTGTCTCCCGGGGGCCAGAAGCGCTGAGGCGCCCGCGCGGGTGGAACTGGACCGGGACCCGTCGGTCCTCGCTGGCGCCTCAGTGTGACTCTGGTTCGGGGCCTGCGCCGCGGCAGCAGCCGCCTCCGCCTCCCGCCGTCCTCTGATGCACGGCCTCCTAGTGCTGCTTCTGGTGGAGAACCGGTCGAGCGCGCTGCTGGCCCGGCCCGCCGGGTGGTCGTGGCTGCTCCTGTCCTGCGCGGCCATGGGCTGCATCCACAGCCTCGCCTGCAGCAAATCGCGCGTCAAGCGGGAGAACATCGTGGTGTACGAGCTCTCCGCCACCATAGACCACTGCCCGACCCTCATCGAGGAGAGCTCGCCCATAGTGCTTCGATACAAGACCCCGTATTTCAAAGCCTCTGCCCGGGTCGTCATGCCTCCTATTCCGCGCAACGAGACGTGGGTGGTGGGCTGGATCCAGGCGTGCACGCAGATGGAGTTCTACAACACCTACGGGGACGTCGGCATGTGAGTTCGCACCTCTGACACCTGTCGGCCACCTCCGTGACGTCACGCAGGAAGGTGGGCGTGGAAGGGCTCGTGCTCGCGCCATTTGCGCGCGCAGCAGGTGAACCGCGCTCGTCAGCCTCCGTCGGTTCAAACACCCACCGACAGATTCTGTTCCTGTGACTTTGGCACCTAAATAGACAAGCTGCTGTTAAAGGAGCTGCACAAGAGAGGATGCTCTCACTGAGCATCCCCCCAACACACACACACACACACACACACACACACACACACACACACACACACACACACACACACACACACACACATACAGCACATTAGAGGGGGTGTTTAATCCTGTGGGTTTGTAGGGAGTGAGTGTGTGTGCTGGTGGGTTTAGGTTGTCTTGTACTCAGACTAGTCAATGGACTGGGAGTCGCCAGATGACAATAATCTGTGGGATTAAACAAAGGGATGACGCTAATCCGCGCACACACACTCAACGCTTTGATATCAACAGCCGTCGTTCCTCCAAAATGCTCCCGGATTGAAAAGTTTAGCCTTTACCGGAAGGATCTCGTTTCTTTTCTTTTTTATTTTTTAAAAAAAAAACAACTTTTTATATCATTGTTAGGAAAAAAATACAGTTTTTCTCCCTCAGCATGTAGTCCAGGTATTTCGTGTTGTAATTCCCAACCTCGCCACTAGATGCCGTCAACTCGCTCTCGAAAATCACCGAAGTGCTTGTTGCTCACCTCTCCGTCTGCTCCTGAGGTTGACGTTAGTAACAAAACCGTAAACCACTAGGCTGGAATTAGCCATCATCCTCCTGGCTCACCCCGCTCTCTCCCGCCAGGTCCAGCTGGGAGCTGCCGCAGCTGAGGGAGGGTCTGGTGAGAGCCATCAGCGACTCGGACGGGGTGAGCTACCCCTGGTACGGGAACACCACAGAGACCGTCACCATCGTGGGTCCCACCTCCAAACCGTCCCGCTTCATCGTCAGCATGAATGACAACTTTTACCCAAGCGTCACCTGGGCTGTGCCTGTCAGCAAATCGAACACGCCCTTACTGACCAACATCAAGAGGGACCAGAGCTTCACCACCTGGCTGGTGGCCCTCAACACCACGTCCAAGGAGAAGATCCTGCTCCACACCATCAAGTGGAGGATGAGGGTCGACATCGTGGTGGACCCCACGCTGCCCCTGGGCTCCAGGGCCAGGCTGGTGGGCCGGATGCACCAGGACCAGCCCCGGGTGCTGACCCGCATGGAGCCCATCCCTCCCAACTCCATGGGGAAGCCAAACGCCAACGATGCCCAGGTCCTGATGTGGAGGCCGAGGAGAGGTCCTCCGCTGGTGGTCATCCCGCCCAAGTAGGGAGACGGGAGCACCAGAGCGGCGTTTCTCACACCATATCATCAGAAGAGAGTTTTACGGACAATCAGCCGAACAGACAAAGGAAGGATCAGCGCCAACTTTTCACACACAAATGAGCATTTTGGGGGGTTTTCTCGGTCAACAGAGGTTGAGGGGACCCCTGCCTTAATTCCCTAAAGCTGCCTTTGACGATCAGGAAGTTTGTTGGTCTCCTTCTGGTGCTGTTGGGTTTGAGAATCGAATCACTTAAGCCCGGCTGACGCTGACTCCGCCCTCGGTGCCTGGGCGTGCCTGGAGCTACGGTAGCTGCTGAGGCCAGAGAGGCCCCCAGCCCGGGGCCTGTTTCAGCCATCCTCCTGGCCTTAAACCCAGCGTGTTTGACTTGTACAGGTCTGGGGAGGACCACTGCTGCGGGGAATAGCAGCAGAGTTCTGTGTGTGTGTGTGTGTGTGTGTGTGTGTGTGTGTGTGTGTGTGTGTGTGTGTTTTCTAAGGTTGTTACACCAGACTGCCTCTCACACTCGTACACGCCAGAGGCCTCATTCACACTTCTGCTGTACTGAGGTTGTTCTATAAACAGAGAAATGGTGAATCCGCCCTCAGCGCTCTGCCTTTTTTCCTTTTTTTTTTTTAAATATCGCCACAAAAACATCAAATGTTTGTGTCCGTGAGCAGAAAGGTTTCCTGGAATGTACAGAGCAGCGTCCAGCCTTTTAAAAGCCAGCGATGCCTCCGCCTACGCCGACGACGCTCTCTTCTCTGAACGGCAGCAACACGGCAGGCGTCTGCGGCTAACGCGTTGCTCACGGAGTCATGTGTGATAAAACGGTTCACATTAACGACACACTGTCTATAAAAGAGAAAATATCTACCTCCAAGAGAGTTTGGGCAGGAATATTTGGGTTTCATGTATTCTGCCGGTGATATTTCTGCCTCCAGGACACGAAGGGTCAGTGAGTTGTGAGTTAGCGTCAATGCTAAAGGCCCGTTTGAACTGCTCCTTCTCATTTCTGCTCATATACCTCGGTGATGTTTCCCTGGTGGAGGCAGAAATCTCAGGGACAGAACCTTTCTTTGGATGACTCGGGTCAGCTGTTGTCTTAACCCCACCTGAGGTCTCTCGTGCCGCTCCGACCGCTCGTGCTTTGACCTCTCCATTTACAGTGAAGCTCCGCGAGTCGCGACTGAGCCGAGGAAACGCCGGGGCAGAGATGGAGCCATCTCATTGTGCTGGTGCACACCCATTGAGCCTTCTCACACACACCCCCGCCCCCCACACACACACAATCGCTAAAACCTCATCTTGACCCTCATTTGAGCATCATGAGGATGTGAAAAGTTCCCAAAAATGTCCCTTGTTTACCAGTAAATTTGGTATTTAGGTCCTCACACACACACACATGCACACACACACACACACACACGTACAGTGTTTTGTAGCTGCACTGAAGCCACTGACGGGTCAAACTGCACCAGAGAGCCGAAGCTGAGTGGAAGCTGCAGAATCGGAGCTTCAGATGGCAGAAACAAGGAAACAGCTCCTCCCTGGTGTGTTTGGGTGTTCAGGACTAACAGGTTTCTGGGGCAGAGACGCACGTGGCCACTGGGGGGGGGCTGCTGGAGGGGGGGCAGGACTTCGCTGGGCTCCGACTTGCAGCTTTTTGTTCGGAGACGTGCGACTAACGGTGTTTTACAGTGTTGTGACATGAAGGAATTTAGGTGTTTTACAGTCGTTTCTCTCCGACTGTCCAGCTTTTGCATGCAGTGTTTTTCCAAGTCATTAAAAACGGAGATAAAAACCATAAAACGGCGTGCTGATATTCACACTCCCAGTTTTTAGTATGTTCAGAGGTGATGGAGGAAACCACACCATTAACGCAAACAACACGAGGGCGGTCAACAGTTTTTCTTTATAAAAGAGTCACATAAAGGTAATTACAAAAACAAAGTGATGGATTTTAGACCCGCTTCCTTCCTGGAAGATGTATTTCCAAAAAAATTCCCCAAAATCAACACAACAGAGCGAGAAGCAAGCGAGCTAATGAATAAGTTAATCAACCGATCCAATTATTCAATCATAATTTAAATGGTGCTATTATTTACACCCAAGATGATCATTAAAAAAAATAAATCAAAATGTACAAAACAACCTTCACCACATGATCAGACTAACCCGTGCGCCCTCGGAGAGGACTCGCACAGCCTAAAGGGAGATTCTCAAACACCGCGTCCATTTCTTCCTGCAGCCTTTGGTCCGTGCCTGGATCATGGTCGGCAGCAGGAGCCTCCGCCTCACAGCTCCGCTGCTCCTGCTGCCTGGCAACAGAGGCTGATTCCATAAAAAGCACAATGCATCCCAAAGTGATAACAGTAATTAAGCCAGCGTTTGTTAGCGCGCCACTGTTTTGTTGTTTTTGACGTACCCAAGTTTGAGGACCTGAGCACAGATCTCCCTCTGCTCCCTCTTTAGCTGGGACACCTGCAGCTGAGAGGGAGCCTGGCCGACATGTGCAGTACAGACGGGAAATAGATGGCTTAAAAAGGAGCTTTCGGCGCTCAACGAAAGAGAAAATACTGCAGCTGTGAGAGGAAGGAGCCCAGCTAAGAGCGGCAACGTTTGCAGTCGGACAGGCACGAGCAGGCGCAGCAGCAGCCTGGATCTCTGCTACAACTGGTCATCAGAGGCACTTCTGGTGTGCGACGCCCTCCCGGCCACGTGCTTGCATTGTGTATCATTAACGACAGAAGACCTTTCCCCTTATTTTCCATCCTCGCCCCTCCTCCCCTCCGCCTCTCAGGACCGCCCACCGCTGCTGCAGCGGTGTCGGTTGGCGCTGTCCTACGCCCTGCTGGGGTTGGGGGGGGGCTTGCCTTCGTAGCCGTACAGGAAAGTGGCCACGATGACTAGAACGGCCCCCAGGAAGAAGACGCTGCGGAGGAATAAAGGCATTCGTGAGACAGCGAGAGGTCAGAGGGCAGATCAGGAGGGGGCGGCTTCTTGTACCTGGTTGGGTCGAAGTCCTGGAGCCAGAAGTAGGAGATGAGCGTGGACAGAATGATGGAGAGCGACGTGGCAAAGCCTTTGAGGATGTTGTCGGCGTACTTGATGACCGCCGCGATGACCAGACCCCCCAGCGCCTGGAGGAACAACAAACACACAGACGCAGATGGACAAAGGCACAGCCGGTGTGCACCGGGGGTGGGGGTGGGTGGGGGGGCAGGAATCGCCTGCGATACTTGGAGGAGCGACACCAGAGCCGAGGAGGAGTGTGCTGTTGCCTGGCAGCAGAGCTCTACCTGCAGAACCACCACGGTCCAGGTGACGGTGTTGTAGCCCTGGAACATCCCCGACTCCCTCACCCGCTCCCCATCGTAGGCCAGCATCCCAAAAACGCCGAAGACCAGGCCAAACATGCCTGGAAACACACAGACACACACTTAGATGAGGAGCGAACGGTCACATGACTGCAGTCTCTTACACTTCACACCTACGAAACAAATGTGCTTTCGGTTAGTTATTTGTCACTGTCATGTAGCCAGTTCTAAAAATAAGAGCGCTAACAATAAAACATCTCTACACTCTTGCTGCCACATGAAATCCACCTGGAGAAGAGACACAACTTCCCACCAGGAACCACAGCTAACGGCCTCAGTGGGGAAAAAACACAGCACGGGGGCCTGGGGGAGGCCGGGCGGGCCCAGCCCATCGGTACTGACCCAGCTGGATGTTGCGGACCCAGACGCTCTGTTTGCTCTCCTTCAGGATCTTCTCAAAGTAGACCCCAGCAAAGCCGCTGGAGCAGCACGCCACCAGGACGGCCGCCACGCCGACAAACTGGGAGCCCGCCGAGCCCGCCTCCTTCTCCGGGGCTGGTTCGGTGGGCCACTGGGGGGGGGGGAGAGAAGGCCGGGGCGGCGGCGTTAACGGCTGAGGGAGAGCATCAACACGCTGTGGCTTTAACACGAGAGGTTCTAACGGTCCGCAACTGCACGAAACCTCGACGTTTGCGTGGCGGTGCAGAGACCGGGCTGCCGGACCTGTGGACCAGCCACACCCCCCTCAGGAGGCCTGTGCCGACAGTCGGAGGAGCAGGAGTGCGTTTGTTTAAAGGAGGAGAGCATTTACAACCTCCCGCCCCTCCCCCTGTTCATTCGGCTTCCATTTTCCTTGTTTGACACCACAAAGGCGGATGTGACAACACAGCAGGAACCGGCGGTATCAATATTTACACAGAAGGCCGCTGGGAGGGTTGGAGGTTCCACCCCGGTCTAGACCCCTCCGCCTGCGGGAGCCGGTTACCTGCACGAGAGCCACTCCGGCCATGAGGATCAGCAGCGACAGCCACTGGTAGACGCCCAGCCGGCGGCCGAGCATGGACACGGAGAAGAGAGCCGTGGTCAGGATCTTCAACTGGTACGTCACCTGGTGGGGACGGGCGCAAAACATGCACACAGGCTGAGCTCCTGGCTTATTTGTGAGGATCCGCGTCAGAGCCCATTTGTGGTTTTGGGTCTTTTTTTGCTGGTTCTCCAGCCGTCCTCTCCTACCTGGTAGGTGGCTGCGTCCAGGTTGGACAAAGCCAGGTAGAGCAGGTTGTTCTGCAGGGTGTAGATCCCCGAGGGGATGGCCAGCTTTAGCGTTTCGATGGGTTTGTGGAGGATTTCCTGCCGGAGGATGCTGTTAAGAGCTCGCATGCTGTAACCTGACGGATTAAAATAAAATAAAAGGACGTTACAGGCTGCAGGCTTTCATTTCCTACACAGATTTGAACCTATTCGTTTCGGGCTTTGGGCTGGTTTGGCAGCTGGGGTCAGACAGCAAACTTGTGTCCAAACCTGAACTTGAGAGCGAACTTGAACTCACTGTGCTCCTTCCACACCAGCAGCACGCAGGCCAGGATCTTCAGGACCTCGGCCAACACCACGGCGGAGGAGGCCAGGTAGCGCGGGCCCTCGCCCTGCAGGGTCCGGGAGTACCTCATGGTGAGCACCAGGGAGGTGGTCTGGAAGACCAGCACGCCCAGGGACAGGTACTTCAAGCGGACAGAGGCCATGTCTGCTCGGGCTCTGCGCGCTGCAAAAGCAACCAAATCCGTGCAGTCACAGTTAAACGCTTTCCGATTTCGAGTGTATCTGGATCGCGGTGGTTTGGCTGGTTCCAATCAAGTTTCAACACAAATCTAAGAGCGAGGACAAAAGTCCCAGCTGAGAGAAACAACCTTTCACCTGTCCGGCTTTCCTCGGATGGCGCAACCCTCCTTCTGTGGCTCAGGCCTCTGGCAGATCTTCCTCCCTCGGCCTCGGGAGCTCGGTTCGTGTCTGCTCTGGACCAGGTACCGGGGCTCGACCCAGCTGTCAAAACAGAAGCTCCTCAAGTCCGGGCGTCCATTGACCCGGGCTGCAAACGAACCCAACGCTGTCAAAAGCGCATCCGTCCTTCGGGCTGTCGACTAAAACTGTCCGCTCATCCACCGTCATCCCCTGGCAATAAAACCCGGGGAAGAAGACTTTCAGACGGTGGAAAGGTGGAGAAGCAAACTAATCTCATACATGTCCGATCCGGGATGACTTCCGTGTACTGGTGCTCTTCCTCGACCCGCATCAGGCGGCGCTGCGGGCGCCAGCGCCCCCTGTCCGCTCGGCGAGACACTGCCGCTCACCCTTCCAGCGCAAGCGTTTGGAATGGAAGCTTTTACATTGATGTCTCGTCCTCTTTTCTCGAAGAAAAACGCATAAATTCCCTTTTGGATAATAAAAAACTCCTGTATTTTTACCGTGTACCTGTATTTCTTAGAACTATATGTCTATTTTGGGAATTTTTAGGACAGCTACACGCAAAGTGCAAATTTTATTGGTTGCTGTTCTGTCGTGAAAAACATGTAAATTCCCTTCAAGCCTTGTCATTTCAACATGTTGAGAAAACAGCATATTTGACAAATAAATGCAAAACATCTATGAAGATCTTAATTTTATTTCAATAAGCACATTCGGTTGATCTTATTTCCCCAACAGACAACTCATCGTCATCGGTTTTAGTTCTTCTACCTTATACAAACATGTTGACAACTACTTCATATAACATGTACTGCATATTAGGTTATTTGGTTAAGTACAAAAAATATATATGCAAAACATAAACACAAGGGTTTGCCTATAAACGGGAGCAGAGACGTTCGATCACTGTACAGCACAGTTAGGGGAAAGAAGAAAACAACTTCATTAAGTACAGAGAAAAAGGCAGTAAGATCAGGGTTTGTTCAGAGTCCTGAAGTAATGTGTGACCTGTAATCTCGAAAGGTTAGAAAGAAGGGCAACCATCCGCGTATGGACACAGCTCAAATATTTGGCATTATTATATTTTGGTCTTGACGACAGCGTTCTTCTTCTCCGAAATACTAAAAATCAGATCGTGTTCACAATGCAGTCCAGCAAAACGAAAAAGAAAGAAACAGCTCCTGCCTCCGGGATTAGGAGTTTAAAAAGGTGCAGATACACAGATTTGGAAAAAAGCAGACGGCAAAACGGGTTGAAGGAGCAAAACTGAAGGATGAAAGGATGAACGCAGACGCCTCTGGAACATTCGGGAGAGAAATGAACTGAAACTGACATCTTCTCACATCCTTGCCAAGTAATAACAGGCGGTACTGTAATCTATGTACATCATAAAACACAACAAAGGAGTGTGCTTGCATAAAGTTCATCAAGCTTCTGTAGGAATCCCTCAACAACAATATGGAGACATCATCTGTGCTGAGACAACCCATAACTCCGGTTTGGTTTCCAAGCCAACACTTGTCATCAGACGGGAACTGAGCTCTGGAAGATGTGGTCTCACTGCAGCGTCAGCAACATGCAGCTTTCAAACATTCAGTTTTTGCAGCGTAAGAGCAATTTAGTAACAACTTGCATGTAAGTGCATTTCTGTTTTAATCTGGAACTCTCTGGGTCGCTCGCCACATCGCCAGGCAACAAAATCCCCACTTTCAACAACAAAAAAACAGGCCTGAATGGGAAACAAATACTAGTAAGCGTCTACAGAATCAAACAAACCCAAAGGATCGACTGAATGTGTATCATGAATGTGTCACTGTATGAAAAAATAAAGTAAAATGATGAGTTTGTATCGGCAGGCTTGTCATAAAATGAGGATAGTGTGTAACAGAACAAGTCTTGTCCTCCGTAGGAAAAGATATTAATGCGGAACATTCTCTGTCACATGTCAGTGTCCATCCAAGCGGTCTGGCCAAAGGAACAGTTTGTGTTTGGGTGCCAACCGACCGCTGAAAACAGTCTGGGCTGGGCCAGCTGGCTCTGAAGGCACCAGGCGGTAAACTGGCGACTGACAGCCGACTCCACGGTTTTTGGTACTGAAACTCACGAAGGATAGTCAAAAGTCTTACAATCCATACATTTTTTTTAAGTGCAAGGACAAGAAAAACACGGAAGCGGAGCAGGCTGATTATGATGACAAGAACAGGGAGGATGAAGAGTCGCTGTGTTGTTCAGCCACAGTCAGTGCGCGGGGCCGCTGCTCGCTGCGCTCTACGCGATCACCTGCATGTTCCCCAGCTGAGGCTGCTGGGAGCTCTGCTGGTGCTGCTGCGCCTGAGGCTGCAGCTGCACCTGCTCTGGAATGTGTGTGTGGTGCGAAGACGGGAGTGTGTGATGCGGGTTCCCCAGAGGGGTGGGGCTGGTGGTGATGTCCGACCAGTCCGAGTTTGAGTGCGGCGAAGAGGACGACCAGGGGTCCGGGGAATCCGGAGAGGGGGTGAGATAGGGATGCTCGCTGGGTGGGTGGGCCGAGTGGCCGGGGGTGGTGCCTTCCGAGCCGTTGGTGGTGTAACTGTGCTGGGAGGGAGGTGTGGGGTACTTATCCACAGGGCTCTGCATGGGCGGGTAGGAGGGCAGCTGGCGGGACTGGCCCTCCATCGCGCCGTGTCCGTGGCCGAGGGTTTGCGGGTGCGGTGCGGTGTGAGGGAGCCCGTGTCCAATGCTCATCTGCTCGGGCATCTGGTACATCATGCTCTGGGCGCAGTGGAGGTGGGCCGGCCCCGGCTGGGAGTGGCTCTGGGACTGGGTCACCTGTACCTGTCCTGCCTGAGACTGCTTCAGCAAGCCTTGGCCTCCTCCGGGGGCCATCATCTGGAAGGTGACGATGGGCGGCACTGCTCTCTGCTCACGGTGACGTTCATGGGCGTCAACATCGGACCCCGGCTGTGACCCAGGCCCGGGTGAGACGCGCCCATCTGGTGTGGTATGAGACTGAACATGTGGTCGTTGTAGGGGTGCTTGGTCATGCCCACCCAGCCCTGCTGCTGGCCCAGCATGTGGCTGACCGGTGGAAGCATAGGCCTGGTGCTCGGGCTGCTCAGCAGAGGGGGGGAGTTTGCTGTGGTGGAGACCGTGCCCGAGACTTCGCCCAGGTACGAGTGGGGGGATTCCAGAGAGTCCACAGGTGACATAGTGACAGAGCTCTCTGGCAGCGCTCCTGCTGTCTTCACGCCGTTTGCCGAGCCTCCTCCGCTGGCCCCTCCAGCCGCTGCGCTAACCCCGGGCCCCTCTACTCCACGGGGCTTCTTTCTTCTTTTTGACTTCATGTCTTTCAGCTCCTTAGCTCCCCCACCGACACCCCCCACCTTGGCTCCGCCGCCGCCTCGCCGGCTCTTCTTTCCTTGAGGTCCAGGACGCACGGCCATGAAGCCTGCACCGTTGGCTCCACACATCATGGAGGGGTTCCCGCTCCACCCATGAGATTAGGCCATTGTGTGGACTGTGCACCACATTGTATTGGTCCAGCAGCCGCACTATGTCGTGGTGCATGCGCTCTTGAGCCGTGTCGCGAGGCAACCGATCCATGTGATCGGTGATGTCGCGGTTGGAGTAGTGGTCGAGGAGGACCTGAGCTGCCTCAAAGCTGCCTTCTCTGGCTGCAAGGAAGAGCGGAGTCTCCTCCTGAAGAAAACGAGACAACGATTAACGTGTCGTAAAATGCGCACTCTGTGCTAATGTATCGCAACATGATTCATCTGTTGTTCAGAGCCAGCACAGTTACAGGTAGGAACACGTAACAATGGTAAATATCAAACTTTTTACTGTCATTTTAGCACCATTTTGATAACAACAACCAAGAAAAAACATGACCTAATATATAAATAGTACGATTAAATATATAATTGTGTTTTCTTATGTTTCTTTTCCCTAGAGGCAAATGTTCAGCATTGCTGAATGCAGGGGTGCTGGACGCTGCAGCATCACAGTACTCCTCAGTAACACAACCAATCAGGTTGCAACCGTATTCACGAAAGCGCTTGAACGCACCTTGTTGTCTTGCATGTCACGGTTGGCTCCATTCTTTAAAAGCACAAGTGTTGCCTCCACGTTATTGACAGCAGCCGCCCAGTGGAGAGCAGATTTTCCTTAAGAACGGGGAACAAATACAAGAGCCATAGTTAATAACAAATAAGCCAGTTTTCTGCTTTCACAAATTAAATGACATATATTTGACTGGTTGCCCAGACTGGATCCTAAATTATTAAGATGTAATGACACAGTTAATCTTGCATCCATTCCGTACTCATTTTATTTAATTTCCTGCTGTATGTGGCTATTGGCATATAGGTAGTGTTTCGGGTATGTGTGTAAAACAGAGCCTTAGATATTTTGTTGAATTTAGAAAGCCTGTCAACTAATCATACACCCTGTGCCAATTTTACCCATTCACACACACTTATCAGGTAGAAATGCCTACCATGGTCATCCACAGCGTTGATGTCCGCGTGGCAGTGGATGAGCTCCTCCACCATGCCCTCCACAGCTAGCCTGGCTGCTAAGATCAGCGGAGTAGTGCCATCGTTCATGCGGGAATCCAATTCTGTTGCACGATTACGGATCAGGATCTGAGAGAAGATGCAGGCAGGTGAGATCGGAACACTCGAAAACCTTGCAACAGCAACCTAGCGAAGCGGAGAATTACCCTACCTGGAAGACCCCCTGAGCATCAGCAGCTACGGCAGCATGCAGCGGCGTTCTGCCCATGTTGTCATGAGCGTTGGGATCTGCTCCAGCATCCAGTAGTCGTTTAGCAGCGTCGGCCCTGGCGTAACGGGCAGCCAGATGGAGCGCTGTTTCTCCTGTACGGTCAGTCTGAGCAATCAATGAAGCCCCCTGAGATATCAGGTCCGAAATGACGCTGGAGCCCGGTTCATCTCCACCGCTCTCCTCCTCCTCGTCCCCATGAAGGTTGCAGTCTGGGACACCACCGTTGCGTAGAGACGCCAGCATCAGTGGGTAAACCCGTCTGAAAAAAGAAAAATGCACTATTAAAAAAGTGATGGATAGTTAATCACCATTTAAAGGTGGTCGTTTATCTCACCAGGGCCCTTGACATTCACATCCAGACCATCAGAATCCAGCTCAGCCTGTGGGGGTGTGAGGGAGATGTCAGCCGCCTTGCGGTGTTGCAGGGTCCACTCTCGTCTATCAATAGCTCCATCCATTGGCAGAGGCAGTAAGGGTTTTCCTTCAAGCTATAATAGGCAACAGAACATGAAGCACCAACTAACCAATTCCCTTACAATTTTAAACATATGTACTGTATGTCTCGATTTATTCATTGACTTACTCTTGGTTTCCTGGACGGAACCTCATCTTCGAGCCATCTCTGACTCTGGCCACTATCCATCACTCCTCCATCTTGGGTCTTGAAATTCCTAACATGATAAAAACACAACATTTTGTTCAACTCATTCTTCTGGCAGGGTATATAAACTGTGTGTTTTAGACAATTTTTACTGATAACACCCAATTCTCACACACAACACAATTGTGTGTATTGCACATTTACTCACTTTAGGTCAAAGTCATCCTGTCCAACAGGTTCGCGTCTTTTGTCGTTTTTATTGGTCATAAATCCATCGGGCAGCCACAGCACGCCATGTTTATGCTTCCTCTTGGCTGCTAGCATTCCCAGCACCAGGATTAGCAGTATAATTACCACAGACACTCCCACAAGGTATGGTACATAATTTGTTGGCGGTGGAGGGTCCATGTATCCTGGAGCAGAGAAACATCAGTCTCAGTACGATCGCTTTTTTTAGGATTTAGCTTCAACTCTTCAGACACTGAGTCAACAATATAGTTTAGGTTTAAATGTCGAGGTTAAATCGTGCACAAATGTCATAGGTTGAAAGGGGTTTTTAACTTACTACTGTTAACAGACACCAGAGGATAAGGCAGGCCATCCTTGATGCGTGCCGCAGCAATGAAGGATGCAGCCTCGTCAATGTTGGAAAAACATTCACCAGGACTCTCGGAGCATTTACGGTTATCAATTTCCAGGTACACGAAAGATCTGCACCGGAAAATACAGCAGTAGTTAGCAACAGGTACGATTCAGCTCTCAACTGATGAAGGTGCTGTTAAGTAATAACCGGTGACAAATAGAACGCCACAGTTTGTGTTTATCCTTACCCAATCACTTCCTTCTCCACTTCCCTCTTGCTTCGACTCCTTCTGGCTTGATGTCCGTGGTCCTCCTCCGCTCCGAAGTAGGGGTAAACCATTGGCTTCTTATTTTCATCCACCTTAACCTGCAGGTTGGTGTGCAGCAGGGCTCCCAGGAAACGAATGAAACCCGTCAAATCGACAAGTAACTCCTTAGGCTGCAACTGCACCACAATAACCAGAGTACCGGGCACTATTTTGGCTGGAGTGTTGGACGCACAGTCCAGACCGTCCCAGCCACAGGCCTCCGTGTTGCAGCTACCGTCACAGATGCCGTTGCCGTAGTGATCTGCACAGTATTTTTCATATCTGAAACGATTTAGGACAAAATGGGGACGTGAGTGTGGATTTGGACATTTGGCTTCATTGTAAAAGTACCAGCCATGAGCAAACCTACTTGCACGCGCTCGATTCTTGACACTCAAACCCATCAAAGAGGCACCCTGCGGTGTCACACTCCTTATCACAACGTCCATTCTTAAAGAAATCCCAGCAGGCAACACCGGCGGTGCAGTTCATCCATGGCTGCTTCCAGTTCAGTGAGCAGTCTCCTCCATCCCACTGACATTCATAGTTGTTACACTGGTCGTCACACACTGTATCCCCTGATTGCTGCTTGCACTGTATATAAGGGCAGGTGCTGGGTCCCGTCCTTAACACATTTATTTCACAGTATCGTCCAGAGAAGTTAATGGGGCAGTGGCAGCTGTATTGGAATGGGTTAGCCGAGTCTCTGACGCAGGTTCCTCCATTCTTGCAGGGCAACATGCACCTCTGACTGTTCTCACAGTGAGCACCACTGAAGCCTTGCTGGCACTGGCAATACAGCTGCCCGGCTGTTGACTCCACACAGCGCCCTCCATTCCGGGCGATCTGATATTGACGAGAGTGATAAAGAGTCTGGAACTGCCAACTATCCACTTTAATATACTGGCTCACTCAAGATATAAACAATTGTGTTTTGAAAGCCCTGGTGCCGTTAAAATGATAGAATGGCACTTCATAAATGAGTGGTGAAAAGCCTGTTGAAACCAAGTTATCTTATAATGAATAATGAATCAAACGTACAGGTGAACAGGAACACATGAAGCCGTGCACTGAGGTCGTATTCATGGTGCAGACACCACCGTTACGGCACGGCTTGGACAGACACAGATCCACCATGGAGTCACAGTGGCGTCCTGGCGTTTGGAGGAATAAGGCGACAAAAAAAAATTAACAAAATATGTACAGTACTGAGAGAGTGTAGACTGTAATAAACTCAGCATATTGATATTTTACAGCACAAAGCAGATACGTCGGTACCTGTGTATCCCAGACGGCATCGGCACTGGTAGTCGTTGACAAGCTGCACACAGTCCAGGCTGCCAGGAGAGTGGCAGGGCCCTGACAAGCATTCATTTAGATCTCCTTCACAATGTTCTCCAACAAATCCCGGAGGGCAAGAGCAGGTGTAACGGCCTATGCCATCCACACACTGTCCTCCATTCAGACAGCGAGGTTCCCAGGAGCCAGAATTGGGGGCACAATCATCTACATTGACCTCACACTGGACCCCTAACAAGCAAAGAAAACACCTCACCTCAAAATCAAGCAAAAGCCAAATGGTGCTTACAGTACTTATGGAGCTTGTGGTATGAAGACAAAGTAATGCCCCCCCCCCTTTTGCATACAGCTGGACTGTAGATCGATCTCTTACCATGTGTTCCAGGGGGGCAGATGCAGGTGAATTTGTTAATGAGGTTGATACAGGTGCCTCCATGGAGGCAGGGCTTAGAGTGGCATTCATCCACCTCATATTCACAGTTCACGCCCTGGTAGCCTGGCTTACACTGAGGCAATTACAGAAGGAGAGGTCAACTCATGGCACGAGGAACCCATGTGAACAAATGTAACAGGAATGTAACAGTCGTTGTACGTACTAAGCACTCATATGTGCTCTGATAGTCTTTGCATGTTGCTCCGTTACGACATGGGTTAGATTTGCACTCGTCAATCATCTCTTCGCAGTAACTTCCCGTATATCCCGGCTGGCACTCACATTTGTGGAAATTCTCCACATTTACACAACGGCCGGCGTTCTTACACACATTTTCCACTTCCAGGCCTACAAACATTTTTCACATAGGAGAAGATAAAAACTTGGAAATGTTAAAATAATTTCTAGTTTAGTCCAAGAAACTTAAATTTACAATACACAATAAAATTCACTCGCCTTTCCTGGCAGCAAAGTCTTGACAGGACATGTTGGGGACGTCACAATAGAGTCCTGTCCAATCCTGTTTGGCAGTGGCAGGTCCAGGTAGTTGGCCCTGTATGAGAGCAAGAGCCGCCATTGTGGCAGCGAACCTGACGGCACAGGTTCACATAATTCTACAGGCAAAAAAGAAAGACAAGTTTTAAACACTGTTTTCCGTTACACTGACAAAACAGTCTCGGCTCACTGACACGCTCGTTACCTGACAGTTCTGTCCGCTGTATCTGGCCGGGCAGGTGCA
>CAAE01014025.1:164647-186757 GCA_000180735.1 Tetraodon nigroviridis | reverse complement strand
TTTACTACATTATGATCATGTTGGTTGCCATGTATATAGTACAGTTGGCAGAACAATGAAAACGTCATTAGCACGTACCAGTAAACGGGGGACTACAAAGGCAGGTGTAACTGTTGAGTCCATCTACGCAAGTGCCTTGGTTCAGACAGGGCTCGGAGGCACATTCATTTATGTTTTTCTCACAGTTCACACCTAATTAGAATGGGGGAAAAATGTATGTATTTTTTCAACTGTTAAATAAATCAATTGAAACAACTTTACAGTTGATACAATTCTAATTACCACTGAATCCGAGTTGACACGTGCAAGTGTAGCCATTATGGCGGTCCAAACAGCTGCCACCATTCAGACAGGGATTAGGCAGGCACTCGTTCTTTTCCTGCTCACAATGTTGGCCCATCCAGCCAGCTTCACACTGACAAAAGTAACTTCACAACACATAGAGGTACACATGAGGCTAAAATGTGCAAGTGCCACAGCAGTAATAATAAAAGCAGGCTTTCTACACAGAGTAGAAATGATAAAAGTCTATTAGAACTTGGGATGTCAGTCTGTTTAATTTACCTGTACTGCTGTTCAATGCATTGCCCGTGAATGCAAGGCTGATTGGCACACTGGTCAGTCCCAGACAGACACAGAAGACCGTGAGTGCTGGGGGGACACAGGCAGTGGAACCCGTTGACCTTATCAACACAGGTTCCTCCGCTCTTACAAGGGTTTGAGCTGCATTCGTTGATCTCAACATCACATTTATCTCCTATCAGAGGACAATTTAGAGTGTGTTTAGCCATGTGCATCAGCATCCAAAACACTAGTCAGCATAAACATTAGTTCATTCAATCTGCATTTTTTTTCTGTTAAAAACATACCTGTATATCCTGGAGAACACACACATTTGTACTCATTAATGCCATCCTGGCACTCGCCAAACTCACAGAGATTGCTGGCACAGTCATCTTCATTGATCTCACAGTTCACCCCTGGAAACATTCAGTGATACCTTGATTAATAAGTAATGATTAGATAAGTTGGCTGCACCAGGTTCTCCCCACTTTTAATGTATAAGGCAAACACTCCCCAATCATATGGGTTTAAAACATGTGTGAACAAATTGTGTCCCTCACTTTACATACTGTAATGTGTAAGAGAGAGTGGCTTCTGGAAAAAAAAGTTCTCCACCAGAGGGAGTTAGACTTACATTAAATACATAAAAAAATAAACGCAAAATAATGCTCTCTTAAAGATCATGTTAAGCTCACAATCAACGTAACCGCACACACAAGCACAGCACCGATGCCAAAAGGATTGTTGCCCAAGACAGAAGTCATAATAAAACTTAACCTAATTCAGTATTGTTTTTTTCTTATTATATTGAAAGTACTAAAATACTCCCCAAATCAAATTGAGTCATTGTGTCAAACCCTATCATATTTATGAATTAATTAAGGCAGAAAAACTAACAACTTTAAAATATGTCACCCATCACCTCCACTTTACTGAGAACCCACCTGTGATTCCAGGTGGACAGTTACACTGGTAGGCATTCACCAGGTCAATGCAGCGCCCTCGATTCTGACATGGATTGCTGTGGCACTCCTGCACTTGGACATTACAGATGGCTCCCGTGTATCCGGGCTGGCATTCGCAGGAGAAGGTGGCAATTCCATCTTTACATTTACCGTGGTGGCACGGCTCTGGGACACAGTCGTTGATGTTCTCCTCACAAAGCTGACCCTGAAAGCCTGAAAGGTGGGTAATTTGTTTAGAGAGGAATATATTTTATGTTGCTTTCTCTGAAATTTTCTTGTCTCAAATATGGCCCAACTCAAATGGTGCTCTGCCAAAAATATCACATTATTCAGTTACAAATAATACAAATATTTGAAATTGGACTGTGAAAGTAAACATCCGACAACTCCTGTTTACCTTCAGCACATTCACAATCATAACCGTTTGGCAGGTCGATACACTTGGCCCCATTTAAACAGGGTGTGCTCGAACATTCATCGATGTTTATTTGGCACGTTTCACCACTGAAGCCTGCAAAGAGAAAACACAACATAATGGGAAAACTTGACACACTGTGATTCCCGGTGGGACATGGTTCATTCTCACTTTGTTCTCCAAAACGGTAATTATCCAAAAGAAACAGAGACATTGGAAACTCACCTGCTGGGCACTCGCAGACGAAGCGGTTGACCTGGTCCAGACATTTCCCCCGGTTTAGGCAAGGTGAGCTGAGACATTCGTTTATCTCAATCTGACAGTGAGGTCCCTCAAACCCTGAAATCATCAAGAAAGGGGATTAAAAGAACAATGTATACAAACGTTAGGACAATTTCTTAGCTGCTGTTTCACTTGAGATACAAATTATTCGAGTCATATACCAGGCATGCAAATGCAGGTGTATACTCCAATGCGATCAAGACATGTGCCGTCATTCTGACAGGGGTTGGAGGCACACTCATTCACATCCTGTTCACAGCGGGGTCCTGTATAACCCTTGGCACAGTTACAGGTGAAGGAGCCTTCGGTGTTGACGCACTGACCATCGTGTTCACAAGGGTTGGTACCGGCTGATCAAGAGGAAAAAAATGTCCCGATTCAATTAGATCTGGAGCAGAGGTGCAGTTTCACGTGACTTTGGGAAATAAAACCCACCAATGCTACATTCATCTCTGTCAATGTTGCAGGTGATGCCAGTGTATCCAGGTGGACAGTTACAGTTGAACATGCCAGTGATGGGGTTGGTGTCACACTTGGAGCCCCCCCTACAGGGGTTACTGATACAAGCATCATTGAGGTGGCACAGCAGTCCTGTCAGGAGCAAGAAATTGTGAAAGAATTGTTAAAAAGGCTACAAAAATGTCCCTAAAGTAGGTTTATATGGGACATTTTTGAGGCCTACCTGTCTTTCCATAGGGGCAGTGACAGACAAAGGATGCAACGCGGTCTTCACACGTGGAGCCATGACTACACGCTGCCGTGGCGCAGTCATCGATGTTCTCTGAGCAGTCGGACCCGCTCCAGCCATTAACACACACACACACATAGCTGCCGAGCAGATTGCTGCAGGTCCCTCCATTCTGGCAGGTGTTTGGCTGCAGGCGGCACTCGTTTACGTCTTCCGTGCAGTGTTGGCCTGTGGACAGAAACGTAGACAATAGAAAGAGGAAAAAATATTAAGAAATGATCTCCTTTCCTGGGACGCACGCAACACTGTTAGCTCAGACACACTTTAAATTAAGTAACAGACCTCAGAGCACACACAGAATCACTGGAAGGATATTATCACCAGCAACATGGAAGGAAGTGAGTCTTTATTTCTGATTACAACACAAATATTTACTTCAACTCACTGCTTGTGTAAGAAATACTGCGCAAAATACAGGTCACTCTCACACTTTTGGGCATGCAATTTATTTCAAAAATCAAATAATCCCCGAGGTTTCATTTTAACATGAGAACAAATTTATTTAGCTGAAGAGACACTAACACATGGTGTAAAAGACCTTAAATTCAGGACCCACGAGGGTACTGGCGAAGGCTCCTTACCTGTCCACTCTGGAGGACACTGGCAGTTGTAGGTGTTGACTCCATCTATACAGGTTCCTCCGTTGGCGCACTGATTACCGGGGCAGTCGTCAATGTTGTTCTCACAGTTGGTCCCATTGAAACCTGGTCCGGATGAAAGGAAGGGATCTATCACACCTGTGTGTGGGACTAGAACCTACTTTCCACACAATCAAAACCATTCTGATAACACAACATACATCCCGTTGGTGTCTAAATAGCAGCGGTGTGTTTGTTGAGCGTCCCTGTTCCCTGTAGCAGACTGACAGAGGAGTGTGTACACAAAAACAGGCAATGTTTGCAGCACAAACAACATAATGCAACAACTGAGAGTAGGTCAGGATTACAGAGTGGTTACAGTTACAACTGCAATGTTTATGACCATGTAATGTTAAGCTGCTGTGAAAGAGACTGCTGTTTGTGATGGTTGTATTTAATCCATTATGTACACAATAGGCCTTTTTCCTGTGATTCCTAACAGAACCAGGTAAATCATTTGCACCTGATCTGTGTATTCTGGGCTAAATCATTCACCCCAGGCATAAACTGATGTTTTCGGTCAGATGCTAAAAACCCTAACACGCCATTAAGGCTTGTTTAGTTAGGTGATGCAGCCAGTTTGTCTTGTGTGACTAAAGTTTCAAAGTCTCTTGAGAAGTTCCCCACTTCCTGTTTAAGACACCACTTTGTTTCTCTTTTGTGCATATTGAGTTTAGTAAGTCATTCCAGAGAAAGACGGGCTCACCTGGAAGGCAGTGGCATGAGTAACTGGTTTCAGAGGTCTGGTGGCAGGTCCCTCCATTCAGGCACGGCGAAGGTGAGCAAGGGATGTACGAGCTTTCGCAGTGCTTGCCCGTGAACCCCGGGGTACACACGCACCTTTGGGGTAGATATTTAGTTTCATCAGTCTTGTCAGAGGGCAGAGTCACATTTCTCATACGCCTTTATGAAAATCTCACTTGTAGGAGCCTGGAGTGTTGATACACCCGCCTTCATTTTGGCAAATAGATGGCGTGGCTGCACATTCGTTTGTGTCATTAAGGCAGCGAGCACCGGCGTAACCAGGGGGACACGAACAGGTGAAGCTTCCCCCGGACACAGAGCTGCAAGTTCCTCCGTTGGCGCAAGGACTTGACAGACACTTGTCCTCGTACTCACAGCCAGTTCCTGGAAAAAAACAAAAATAAAAACAGTATTAGTATTAAAACACATTAGTGAAATAAAGAAGCCTCCTTAAAACAATGGCATCATCTTACCCGTCCATCCTCTGGCACACTCGCACTTGTACTTGTTGAAGGGCAGGAGCGTGCAGACGCCACGGTTGGCGCAGGGGTTGTTGGGGTAACAGGTGGAGTTCTGAGGGCTTTGGCAGTGTTGGCCGGTGTAGCCAAGAGGGCAGGAGCAGGTGGCACTGCCGGGTACGGGCACACCCGCTGACGTGGACACGGAGCAGTTCCCTCCGTTCAGGCAGTAGCCGGGCTGGCAGGGGTCCTTGTGTTGACAGTATTCACCCAGGAACCCCGGAGCACACCTGACACAAACAAAAACACACCCAGCAATGGTAAACGACGCCCCACGGTTTGAACGTCCCCGCAAAGAGACATGAAACAGTCAAACACGTCAATGTCAAGTAGGTGTCTTCGGTCGTGCCTGACAATGAGACAAACAAACAAAAGACCGAGTTTCAGTCATGTTCAAATGTCGAACCCACATCAGATAGTCTGGCTCTAAAAGTAACACGTGCACATTCACTTAGCACACTCAAACACACATCAAAGAAATAGTTGTACAAAACCAGGTAAACAATCCGGTGCAGTATAGTATTTGACTGGCTCGATCAAAGCTCCATTTAAAGGGAAAAGTAGGAGTATTTGCATCGAGTGTACCTGTACGCACAAAGTAAATTAGCTGTGTGGTGAGCTGTTCTAAGATTTTAGCTCAGAGGTTTTGTAAGAGGAAAGGGGAAGCTGTAGATGGGGTTAAACTGGGGTTAGTGATGACAACGCAAAAAGAAGAACCTGGAAGTTGTTGACCGTGCCCTGCTGAATCTGAAAAAATATGAAAAAAAAGAACCCCGTGCAAACACCCACCCTTCTTCAGCCTAACTTCTTCAACCATGCTACTTTCATTCTCTCTTTTTTTTTTTTTTTAGTAAAGTGAGTCAGCCAGATGCTGAAGCCCGTGGTGGAAAATACAACTTTACGCAACCGGTCCTCCTCAGGAGCAGCCACGGTTTCTCTGACGCTTTCTATTCCTCTCTACTTTCACAATTTCTGACAATTTGCTCACAACTTCTCTAGAGGTGAAGTTAAATCAGCTCAAGTGGCAGGATGTTTGCGTGGCTACCCTAGAGCTGTGCGTGCCGGTGTAGGTGTGGCACACGGCAGACATGCTGTCTGGAGACTGTGGCTGACAAAGCCTCTCGCTGCCTCTTTCACGGGCCTCTAAGCCTGCTTCCCCCGGGGCGCTCAGGTAACATCATAGCAGGGAGACGACACCAGGTGAAACACATGCGCAGACAATCCCCCATTTCCAACTACACGTGTTCTGTGTGCCACAAAAAGGCAGAAATCTGATATGTTTAGATGGGGATGATTCAGATTGAGTGTCCCAGTCCAGTACTGGACACTCCGCTCCAAAACAGCTTGAATATATTTGGTTTGAGGACATGAGAATGAATCCGAATCATGAATCATGTCGGGCAGGTTTGATAGCTCTCACGACTGTGAGGCCTGTGCGTCACCCACTGACCTTTCAGAAACGAAACGCAACATCTGGGTACGATTTGCACTCAAACATTTTCAAATTATTCCAATCACGCACATCCCCTCGTCCCAAAACGAGAGTCAGTCCATTGTTTTAAAGCATATAAAAACTCTAAAAATAAACCAATGTTGTAACTTTTCTACAGGCAAGCGCAGTTATACAGCTGTTTATTATAATATCCAACATTACTTTTGGCTGAACATAAAAGTCATGACACATGACACAAATTCAGTTTCTTCACACGTGCGTGCGGAGTCCGTGAATCATCATGTGTCCTCAGGCAGCCACCCCCAGGTCTATTTCTGTCAGCTATTTCCAAAATTAGGTAAAAAAATGAGACACTGCAGTAATAGGTAACATCTGATCCAAAGGCCGGGGTACCTCCAACACAACCATAAAACTGTATCACCATCTCGGACACACAAAAGGGTTGTGGTTTGGTACCGGGATCTCACCTCCAGACAGCCATTGTGAGGATAAAAGCTGCTACTTTTTCCAGCTTGAGCTGCTCCTTCACGGGGAATAATGACACCGCTCACTGCCCTGTGACAGGCACCGCATTAGGAGGCTGCCACACAAAGATCATTGTGTCTGAGCTAATGCCAGGTTTGTGTTACACGGAACATTTACACATTTTCACCGTTGAGACCAGAGTCATTTGAGACAAGGACGGAAGCTTTGATGCATTGATGCAGAGTTTAATCCAATTGAAGACTGCAGGGAAAAGAAAGAAACATTGAAATATATTTATTGTTAAATAAAAAGGTCTGACAGAACACAGGCAGACTACCATCTAATAAATTCTCCTCTCTAGCCGGCGTTGACAGATGCACATGCCACGGTGTCGGGAACGCTGCTGCCCTGCCCTTCAGGTCTCGCTGGCAGATAGAGAAGTCATTATTAACCCGGGGCTGTGTCAGCACCGCAGACAAGGCTGTGGATAAGTCACACTAATGTCAGGGAGTGGCGTCTCACTCAGGAAGAGACTATTTAATCTGGGTACACAAGCATGTCCCTGAACACAACACAAGCACCAGCTTAGCTTCTTTGACACACTACAGATCATGTTCCAACACTTTCTAGTCGATTACCCTTTGAATGCACAGCTCTGAAGAGATTTCTGCAGCCCCGTTAATTGAACAGCCCCCCCCCCACACTTTTTTTTTTACTTAGAACTTTTTCCCTCCTCTCTCCGCGTTGCTTCCTGCAGATCTTTTTTTCCCCTCCATTTCTCACTCCTCCACCTTTCATTGAAAGTGCTCTTTCCAAGTGTCAGGTTTCTACAGCTGGTTCACATTAGCAACCCCCATTTCATGCACACTCCTCCCTCTCTGCATCCCCGTCTCTCCTTCGTTCTCCCTTCTCTACCTCCTGCCGACCTCTGCCTGTCCTGGCTGTCTGCGGGGGCCCTGGCAAGCAAAGGGGAGTATGTTGATTTTCACTCATTCATATAATGTCTCCCACCTCCTTATTACTCTGTCCAAGCTCTCCTTCTCTCTCATTACGCCCCCTTCCCTGAGCCCCTATTCTCCCAGTCTTTTGTGCCAATTTTCTCCACCCACCTTTCCAGCTTCCTCTCCCAAACCCACCTCCTCCTCCTCCTCCTCTCTCTACAACCTTTAGTCTAGTCTCAGCTTAATAACTTCATCCTGGCCTCCCTGCGGGTGAAGGACAAAGAGTTAGAGCAGAAACTTGGCTGGAACAGCGGTAATCTGTTCTGCAGTCTCCTGTGTTACTAAAGAAAACACAAAGCACATGCATCCGAAGCTAGAGTTCAACTAAAATACCTGCCTTTTGCAGGTATCCCGTTGTCTGTTATCAAATATTGTCTTTACCATCTGCCCCAACAAGCAGCTGCTCGGTGTGACATAATCAAGCATCATGGGACCTGGAGTGTCATGGCGTTCCCTGGACGTCTCTAAATCAGCCAAAAACCTTTTAGACAAGGAGCAGCAGGGGGAGGATTGTGCTGCTGAGCCCGACAGATGCAACAGCGATCTGCTGAAGCATCCAGACAACCTCTGCGTCACTTTTTGACATGAACACGCACGCAGGTGCCTTCTGCTCTTCCCACTGGAGTCAAGACGGAAATGATCCTGCAACAGTACCGAAGTGAGGGACTGATGCAAGAGGCTTCCTGGAATGAGACCGCAGGAGCATCGGGATGACCAGGTGGAAGCCACGCCGGGCTCACAGAAAAAGCAGGGCAAAAGACAAAAAGTACATGAAGAAGAATGTGTAAGATCAGGAAGGTCAGATAAAAATGAGAAAGAACGGGGAAGGAAAGCTAGACAGGCTGAAAAACATCTGTGCAGAGTAAATGGAGTCAGGGTGGAGTCGCGACTTGTGGTAAAATCACAAACTATGCTTAAAAACGCGCTTAAGAAGACTCTATTTTTACCTAAGTGGTTCTCCTGCCTGCTACTGGGTTCTGTCATTATCCCGTTACTGTGGTTGTTCTAAGTGGAGTACCTATTAATAGATCTGATGCCCTATAAAAGTCTGAAACAGCTCGGTGCCCACAGCCGCTTATCTGGAGGGTTACTGATCAAATAAGCACAAAATAATCTTATCTAATGTCTTACTGATTCAGACAGTCTCCCGAGAAAGCTCGGAACAGATGGTGCGATACTTGTTTTACATCCGCTGATCATTTTTGATATTTTTGGTTGGTCCGTTTAGATTGCCAACCTGTCAGGCCTGTCTGGTGCCCTCGGACTGCCATCACCGATGTGTGACCGGGCAGCCACTTGTCACCACACCGTGTGTGGGCTTAACGGGCTGGTTGTCAGATTCCCCACCTAGACTGCAAGCTCTCGCTGCTCTCTGTGGGCGGCTTCTACCAGGCCTTGGACTCTGACCAAACCAAAATACCCGACGTTTTCTGCTCATATCGTCTGTAACCTAGAGATTCCCCTCAGTTTCACCCTGATTTCCCGGTAATTAACCAGAACCAGAACAAAAAAAGTCATTGTTTTATCAAAGCGTTATCAATAAACTACTTGGTTCAGGCTGAACTTAACGTAATTACTCCACTTCAAACACTTTTTTGTGATGCCATGTGAACTTACTCATGACTTTTCAGACACACGAGCACAGACATCACACAAAGGAACTCTTATCGTCGTGGTTCCAGTCTGGACCACATCTTCAGTTCCAGTTGCTGGTGTGCAGAAAGGACAGGAACTCACTGTAATCCCACCCTCCTCCTCATACACACATTCCTAAAGAGGTTATATTCATTTAGGAGTAGATTCCTAACCAGAGTAGGTGTGTTCTGTGTAAAAAAAAATATATATATATATTTGCTGGTGTTGGTTCTAGGAGAGAATTAAAGGTTCTCGTCTGTTCCGTTCTGGTTACACATGTATTGTGTTTGATGAAGGGGAGCTAACAAGAGAGAAATGACACTCCTCTCTGCCCCAACCCCCAACGCTGCGAGATAGTCCTCCTCAAATTACCTGAAATAGACATCTTCTTTACCTGTGGCTCTTTTCTTTGCTCTGGTCGGCCAGCAGGCAAATTCTACCTGTCAGATCAAACAGGCCGACCCTCTTTCTCACATTCTTGAGTAACTCACTTCTTTTTAGCTAACTCTGTAAGGAACCACAGTTAGTGCACGAGAAAGGCTGTGAGAAAAACAACAAAAATATCCGGGTGGGGTTTTTTTTCTGCAGTGCTTGAGACTCACTGCGATGACCGAGCTGATAACAGTTGCTAAGACGTCTCCCGCCTGACAGAAACCTTTCAGCGTAAGTGATGGAGGTGTGTTTGAGAAAGTACTGTTTAGGAAATGACAACGAAACCTCGTGCTGAATGAATTACAGCACGTCTGTTCGTGCTCGTACTCCATTCACCCGGTGTCAGCGCTGAGCTCCAGCACCGGCTTGGAAACTCGACCGAGTCCAATGAAAAAAGCCGCAACGGCACCGTTGTAAATGTTGTTTTTTTGCTACACAGAGAGTACGTTATAGGCGGAGTAAAATGTCTTCCAGAGCTCTGTCCTTTGAGTCATCTCAGTCACCAGCCTGGTTTCCCTTTTAAATATAACAACTTCGCTGCAAATCTGCAAGTAATCCAAATTGGGCACGGGCCCGTTAAAGTTTGAATGGAATGCGTCTCATTCTTGTTGAATTCAGATTGTGTTAAAAAAAAAAAGTTAAAAGGCAACACAGACACACAGCTCACAGAGCCGGCTCTGGCGGTTTGGTGTGTGTTTAAAATAACATTTATGTTCTTTTTAGCAATCGTGAGATTTCTTTCCAGTTTCATGACGGGAGTTGCGACATCCTGTCGAGAATGATTTTCCAGGGACAGTATCAGTGGATGATGACAACAGCCGGTCCACAAAGAATCGGGCTGACGGCTTGTGGTGCCACCGGTTAGACAACTTCTCTGCTCCCTTTGCTGCTAGCTAGCTCGTCGACCTCACCCTTGTTGCAACTTCTTCAGAACAGTTTTCTAGCCAAAACAACACCCAAACACCCATTTCAGCAATATGTCAACCATCGAGTGGCACCATTTCCAGGCTGTAGCATACAAACACCGCGTCTTGAGGCTTTTCTCTTGTCTCCAGTTCCTCCGTTGGGGTATCTGAATACTGTCAACACTGTAGTTGTGTATCCTGTTATCCGGATATGACTTATGCAGATGAGGCACCAGAGGCTAGCAGGCAGATTAAAACATGCATGGACGTTTATCCCGTTCTCACATCACAGCAATCACAGCTGAAGCAGCCTGATTCACAGATAACCAAAGGAACCAAGCACCAGCCTCACCTGAACGAATCTACCACATTTACTACACACACTGATCAGAGTAACACCCTTCACCCATTTGCTTATAACAGTTCTGACTCCTCTACTGGTAAAACACCAAAAGTCAAAATTGTACTCCCTGTCTGATCAAACATGTGACAGAATTAGCCTGTTCAAATACAAACTGGTTAAGTGGCTGTTTACTTACAACCGGATGTCTTTAGTGCTTTGGTAGACATAAAGTTTTTAGCTTTACAAAGATGCAGATGAGCCGAGATGGGCCAAAGAGTGATGAAATGAGTGGTTGGTGTGTGTGTGTGTGTGTGTGTGTGTGCGCGCGTGTGTGAGAGAGAACGTTACTATCCAAATTGACTGACTTAATCAGTCTTGTGCGCCGTCAGCTGACTCTTCCAAACTGAGAGGCTGCTTTCTGTGTGTCTGCAGGGTACGGAGGCGTCCTTTTATCGTCAGGATCATCCGGAGAGCAGCAGAAGGCAGCTGACCGGGGCCACCATCAAATACACACCAACCGCACTGCCGAGAACATAAATTCTCTAAAAATAGAACTGCATTATCTGGCTATTCTTTTGCAGTTACTCCCACTGTGCATTTTAGCTCTTTAGGTGTTCAGCTGCTCCAGGTTCAACTTTGGCATAATAAAAGCTAGCAGAAAACTAATGTCCAGCCTGGCACATTTAGGTAGGTTCCAAATATGTGTCACATAAAGCGAGAATACACGCTGGCACTTGCACCTGTGGTACAGGTGCATTTCCCTCTGACCTTCAGTCGGAGAGAGAAAATGTCAAACATCGATGAAACGAATGTTGTTCTCTCCTCCTATTTACAGAAGGAGCCAAGTGTTGAAATTCCAAAAGCTCTGGGAACAGACACTCAGCGTGATTCACATCACACTGGGTGAAACGCGATCACGTCTGAAGGAGAGCGATGGTGTGCTGTTTTTTAGGGCTGAGGAGTGGCAGCGCAATTATAACGATATATTGGTCTTAATTACAAACTCCAGCTAAGCTGATGTTGGGCGTCAAACAGGCCGTTGCTCTTTTCCATTTAAATGATCATTTATGGTCTTTCTGCACCCCCATGGGGGGAAGAGACTGACTTCCAGGGTAATTTAAGTTGGAAATGTATCCGCCCCGGGCCAAAAGAGTTATTAGTCATTATTTGTAGTAGCAGTATTAGTAGAAGTAAATGCAGCAGGAGAATGGGTCACAACCTCCCTAACTTGTGCTAAATAAGATCTTGGAAGTGGAAGTGTGTGTGTTGGTATTGTTCCCAGTGCTGGTGTACTTTGTCAGACAGAGCCGTCTTTCATTGCCTATTCTGCAACTGCCCAAATCCTCATGTTGCCGTGAACAGCCTGGCTCCCCGTTGCCGCTCTCCCTCCATCAGCCGACGCCGGCCGAATGGGAACGGCCCGGCTCGGCCCGGCTCACCTGCAGTACTCGGTGCCGTTGCTCAAGGTCACACACGTGGCATTGTTCACACAGGGGGCCTTATCGTCCATGCACTGCAGAGCTGCAACAGATAACAACAAATGGTTAGAAGGTGAAGAACTCTCGCCTTTCCGTGTTTCTGATGTAGGCTTTACTGATTTAAGTTACCACAGCATTATTAATACTAGTGACGCTATTAATGCGGCCACGACAAGGAGTACTGTTGCATAACAACTTGTATTTCTATCAGTATTTCATCATTTCTGTTTGTCACCGACTGAACGTCCTTCTCATGATAATGAGTCTGAGTAGATGACAATAAATCTGTGGTTCGTCCACTCCTTTTTCTGCTTGTGTGTGTCATTATTTCCACATCTTCTCCCCAAATCAGCTCTGTTTGTGTCAAAGGCGCCGCGCCACCTCCCAGAATATGTCGCTTGGCGAAAACGAAACAGTGCTGTGTGGCAGAAAGATGAGGAAGGGCTGGAAACGCCAGCCTTTAAAACCAGCCGGTGGTCACAGGGCAGCCGGATGTGCGGAGAAACAGAAGTGAGCCTTGACGGGGACAACAAAGCGCAACTATCTGCCCACCAATAAACACTCATCTCCAGACACAGTCGCTATTGTGTGGCCTACGAACTGCCAGAAATGTGTCTGCAGCGCTCTTCACGCACCACATGCTGGTCCGATACCAGACAAAACCTGCGGTGTTCTCCTCCTTTATTAATGGCTGCGACGCGGCTCGGAGAGAAAGGAGCCCCTGTTCGTGTGTGTGAGGGATTAATGAAGACCGTTATTCATCAGCAGAGGTTGTTTAAATGTTGTCGTTGCGTTTTGTGTCGAGCGGCCGTGTGTTTGAGATGTTTTCGAGCTAATGAGACAGGGGTCTTAGAAGAAGAAGAAGACGAAAAAAAAGGGAGTAAGTCAGCTGATTTTTAAGAATTGCAAACCACTTTGCAAAAAAGTCATTTCATTACAGGAAGTGTGAAAATGGTGTTGTTTCCTGTAAGAGTGTCAACTGAGTCAGGAAGTCCTTGTGAAAAAAAAAAGTCTTTAATTTACCCTAGATAAGGCATTTTCGGCGATCAAACATGGAGTGGAGATTGTCGATGGCGTAAACGAGCTCAGGCTGCTGCTGCCGAGCCAACGTGGCAGCCATGCTCCATTGGTCATGGGGATACCACACAAGCCCTGTGAAATCCATAATCCTAATAAGCACGCTCACGAGCACATGCACAATTGGTGAAGTGTACAAGAGTCCAGACGCGCAGACGTGAGACCCTCACACTACTTCATCTGTGCTCACAGAGGGTCGTGACGAGGAGTGAAAACGTCACTCCGACAACTACAAAGAAACATCTTTTTTTTTTCTCTACCAGGACTCTTAGAACAGTCATTAGCTTAAAAACCTCGGGTTTTTATTTTTCGAAGAGGTAGAGAGTGAGGGAGACGTGAGCTTGGAGCGAATCGCTGAGGACTGAAGAGGACGGAAGTGATTACACACGAGCCGGTGTTCCTCAACCCTGGCCCACAACCATACAGCAGAGGGCAGGAAGTTGTTCGCGCCGAGTGAGGAAGTAACCCCGTTTCCTAGAATCGCTCTACAAGTCTCCATATCCAGCGGGGCCAAACAATCGTCATGGAAACCTGCAATAAAATACCCTTCGCTCAGCATGGAAGGAGAGGGAAGAGGCTCAAACCAAACACCGCCACCCTGAGGGGCGCCGCACAGGCCCGGGCCCACACAGGGAGCAGGGGAACCGGGCCGACACACCGGGCGGGGGGGCTGCCGTCTGGACGGCTCCGGTTTGAAGGCTGCTGTGGAGCCGTTCGGCAAGGATCCGCCGGTAGACTTGTAACAGATTGCTATTTTTCTCCTTTTTAAAGAAATTATTCAAGTACTTATTGCTCACAACATCTCAGGTAACAGTAAGCTGGATGCAAACAAGCACCCCTGTACGTCAGTCGTGGAACACTCACGGAATAACAAGGCAGCTAATCCTTTAAAAACTAGAAGACAAAAAAAACAGTGACATTTTGGAGGTGGAATCTGGAATTTCCTCAGAACCCACACCCCTCCACTGAAACAGTTCAAACGGGTCTAAAACTCAGGCCAGTTTTAAAATCGGCTCAGGCAGCCCTAAATGCAGCCCTACTTGGATCGTTTCTCAACGCGTCCCGGTCCGAAGCCTCCAGGATTACGGGGCTGTGCAGGCTGAGGAATGCAGGCCTGATAATTCCCTGTTAATTTGCTAACCTGTTCAGCAGCGCAGACACAATACTCTGTTATCCACTCAATCTTCACAGTTGCAACAGCGCACGTGATTCCTGGATTTGTCCCAGTCCAGCAGAAGGGATGAGAATGTGGCCTGGACAGAGTTTCAATGCAGCAGGGCTGTCTTTGACACTATTTTAGAAAGGAATCCACCAAATAGTTGAGTTTCTCTGATTCCTTTGTGAGTCACATTATTCCAATCCCAGGCAACCATGATGGGCAGGCACCTCTCCGTTTATACACACACATAAACCTGTGAGAGGCTGAGCTTAATGTAATCAGTGAGAAAAGGGACTGTAATGGCAAGTAAGAGTCACCAAAGAGAGTAAATCTGCATCAAGGGCAGACGATGATGATGGTGGGCAGAGCCGTGGCTCAGTGATTCACGTGTGGTTGGGAAAGATCAATAGAAACGGAACTCAGCGCTTACTAATACTGAGCATCAGCTAATATGATTTCCAATCCAAATCCTGCCTGTATTTCCCAAAAGATGCATTTTTTTTCATTTTGGTGTATTTTTTTTACGCGGCGCTGCTGCTAACGGGGCTGCTTCAACTGACACGCCACCTCTGTCACGCTTTACATTAGAATAAAGGTCATCGGTGTGGTTGTCTAAGGAGAGCGGGCGCGGAAATTAAGCGGTCAGAAAACCTAACCGTGCGAAGAGGCCAATCACCTTCACAGGCATCGAGAAATAATCGTCGTTTGTGAAGGACTGCTGTATTTTCTTTTATTGCCTTTACAGCTCCATTACTATAACAAACCGCAGAAGCCAGAAGGCTCCCTGGCAAGTTGTTAAAGGCAGTTTAGAAGAGCCTCTGCTTTTATTGTCTGGGAACAGGCAAGTTAGGTGTGTGTTACGTGTGTGACAGACAGCGTCTCCTACTTCAGCCCAGGTGGGTGCTTAAGGTTGTCCAGGAAAAAAACAAAAATCATGTGTAGGCTCCCTGGCACAGATGATGATGATGGTGGTGATGATGATGATGATGATGATATGAACTCTACATTTATAAAAGGAAAATGTGACCACAAGGATTAAATGAGGTGCTCCTAATCCTCCCACTGCGGGTACAGTGTGAATGGGCAAACGTAACCGTGCACGGCGGTTGTTTTCGGTTTCAGATCCTGCGTGCCGACGGTGTCCTGCGAACGCGCCAGAACCGCGTTTGCCAAAATTGGATCGGCCATCTGCACAACATTTAGGAAAAGCACAATTTTCCCATCTTCGATGAGGGTCAGGACCATCCCGTGTGTGTGTGTGTGTGTGTGTGTGGGTGTGGGTGTGTGTGCGCGTGCCAGTGCATGTTTGTGTGTGTAAGAAAGAAAGAGAGGGACTGAGCAGAGCGGGAGGGAGGAATGTCAAACACCAACAACATTCCTCTGCCTCTCCTTGCACTGCCTGCAGCATTTTCACATTGTCTTTGCTCCTTTTTCACGGGTGTTCGGAGCTCACCTACAGTCGCACAAAAGAAAAGGCCGCATGCGCTTCCTCTGAGTTGAAGCACCAAAGGTGGTACACACTTCACAGTCCCGGAGCACTTGCGTAAAAGTTTAGACCAAAAAAAATTGGATTAAAAGTGGACAGAGGTTCGGCCTTCCTCTTTATGGCCGTCACACGAACAATGTGGAACAAAAAAAGCACCTTCGCCTTGCAGATGCTTTGTCATTACATTAAAAACAACAAAAACTCTGACTTTCAACTAGAAAAACCTCACGTTTGTAGGCAAATGTGGAAAACTGCTGGGTTAACTAAAGAACTTTTCCTTAATGTGATTCTTTTGCTTTTTTTGTGGCCAAAAAGTGGCCTCTGGAGAATAATCCGATGAATATCTGCATGAGTTAGTATGTGAGAGAGCCATGGCCATCACTTTATTATCATTTTGAGTTTTTATTTCTTTTTTTTCCCCCACATCACGCCTCCTATTGCGGTCTGGACGCTTTTAAGGGTCCATTTTGATTTTCGCTGTTCAACATCTGGGCCTCAAAGGTAAAAGTGAGGATTGATTAATTTGTTGAAAAGCCTGATTTAACTTTAGTTTGGCTTTAATTGGCCTGATTGGGGCGTTGGGTCGGGAACAGGGTCGCCTCACACAGGTACGGAATTTAAACAACGCAGCGGGGTAGAACTTCTAAAAACACATTTGGATCCCTACGTGGGTTTGTTGGTTGGGTTTTTTTGGCGTGTCTTTTTCTGTCTTGGCAACTTTTAAATCAGGATTCCGAGCTGAGGCGGAGATGCTTCGTCCGCTGATGCGGAGGCAACAAAACCTGATGACAAGCGGTGGGTCACCGCGGGCACACAAAGTGGATTTAAAGTCATTAAAACGCTTACCTAAAGACAGGGGAATGAAGCAGAAGACCAAGACTAGGGAAGAGCCCGATGGGACGCCGGGGAAGTGCTCCATATTTTCTGTAAAATCCACATAAGGTCGCCAAACCCAACTTGTCTGCGGACTCGGTGACTTCGCTCCTCTCTAGGTGTATCTGGACGCGCTCAGATACGCCAAACACGTGTCCCGTCCAGCCACAACATGGCAGCGATGTTTCAAAAGGCTGTTTTTATGCGACGTCCTCGGAGATCGATGGTAGAAAGATGAAATGGCGAGCTTTTTCTCGTCCAGCGGCGGAAAGTCTCCGACTCTCTGCGAGTCCGCGCAGTCACAGGAGTCGCCGAGAGCCGAGGTGCCCCGAAGCATATCCTTCCGCCGGAAGCACCGGGGGTCTATCGCACTCAAAGGTCGATTATAATCTTTGAAAACGTCAACCTGAGTCGCTTTTGCCCCTCTCTCTCTATTCACTCAGAGTATTAACCAACGCTTTTGCTGATTTATCTCTGCCAAGCGTGCGAACATCAGAAGTTAAAGGGTTCTTTCTCTTTGTCGCCGTGGCGGAGGAATTTCTTGTTCTCATTTTTCTACTTCTCGGAGTCTGGTATGACTCAAAATTAACCCGTTCTCTGTTGTTGTTTTTTTTTCTTCTTCTTTTTCTTTTCCTCCCATCGTCTGCACGCTATTTCCACCGATATTTCTCCTAACGCCTACTCTGTTTGCTTTTTATGTGAAAGAAGAAAAAGTGCGTTGCCTGCAAGCGCTCGCCTGCAGAGGACGGGCGAGATTCTGCAGACACGTAAACGCCAACACTGACCTCGACTTTTAGCAAACAACTTCATTCAGATGGTCTGGGTGTGTGCTTCTTTTCTTTGTGTTGTTTTTGTTTTTTGTTTTTTTTGCCATATTCGTTTTAATTTAGGCAAAGTTTAGGCAGCAGTTTGGGTTTTTCTGTAGTCACACATTCCCGGAGATAAAAAGTTGATTTTTTTTTTTAAGTTTTCTTCTAGGACATTTGCTGTTCTTGTTTTTTTTTCACTTTTCATTTTCTGGTGACTGCATTAATGTGATTTCATATCCCTCCATCATCATCTGCATCTCGTCGCCATGACAGAGTCCCCTCTCGGCCATTTGTTTGTCTTCACACCCCATTAGAGCAACATTGTGGAGCCCCTGCTGCTGCGACCTGGCCCGTGTCCCCTATTCAACCCTGCTGAAAGGCAGAGAGTCGGGGGGAGCAAATTGATCTCCTCAGGGGTCCGAGGGGACAATCCTTTTGTTGCCGGGGCCAATGTCAAGCTCGTGCTCTCCATGTGCCGTTAGGCGTCATCTGCTGGCACCGCTACAAACATTTGCTTTTTGTTGATGGTGAAGCCTCTCTGGCATTTGTTCCTGTTTGACCCAAACATCTACTTGCATCACCTTCAGTCATACATTTTGGTCACATGACAGCAAGGTCTTTGAGTAAACCCTGAACTCCTGCTTCCCAGTCAATTTATTCCATAATAAATCCAATAATAATTAAAGTCGGTAATGTAATCCCACCAGAGCGTGCAGGAGGGGCTGTTTTCCTGATGATGTAAGTCCAGATGTGGGCTACTATGGAGACGTGGGATGAAGAAGGGTGTGGAGCTGCCTCATGATCCGAATATGCTGATTATTTTCTCTTTGGCTAAAAGGCAAATGATTTATTTAAGGACAATCTTGGGAAAGATCTCTTCCTTTGATGGTTTAATTCTCTTCGTTCCAAATTTGAAATGGCTTCAGAGGAAAAAGCAGATTTCTATTAATCATGGCTTTTTTTTTTTTTTGCACATTAGGCCATATTCAGTCTACTCGGTCTGATTTTTATATAAATATGTTTTAATTTATTTTTGTCATGCAGGTGGGGAAACCACAACAAACACTTCACTGGAGAGCCTGGTGCTGAGGTAGCAATGATTACGCAAGGGATAAGGGTGCGTGTGATCTTGTGCGCTCCTCGTACACCCTAAACACACCTTCTCCCCAGGGTTTTAGAGTCTGGGGGGGTGGGGGGGGGCAGCTGTCATTTAAAATGTCGCCCAGCCTTTATGTTCTTAGATTGCAGGCAGCAGAAAACACACTTTGCAGTGTGTGTGTGTATGTGTGTGCGCATGCGTGTGTGTGTGTGAGAGAGTGTGTGTGTGTGTGTGTGTGTGTGTGTGTCTGAGGCCCTTCTATAATTAGTAGTGGCAAGAAGTGATTCACTGTTCCTGGTAGCTCTCACCACCACTCTGAGTACGAACTCTTGATTATTATGGAGTGGTGTGTTGTTTGGTGACTCTGGATGCTCTATTGGTGGAAACTGGTTCAGATTTTGTCCAGCAAAAAAAAAAAAAAAAGAAAAGAAAAAAGCTGGTATCTGTAATGCAACATCCCTGTGAATGAACAAGCAGCTGCAAGCCGGCCGGCTGTGTTATTGGGGGACGACTGTGTCCCTGTGTGTTGGGATTTTACTGTTCTTACTGGAAAAGGAATCTACTCCCAAGTTGTGCTTCTCTTGCAGACAGATTGAGCTGATTCCTCCACTCTGGTGATGTTTTCTGCCCCTGTGTTCCTCTATCTACCTTTACAAACCTTCCAGGACCTGCTGCAGAAAGATAATGTGCACATCCACCGCTGCAGCGCAACGTCGGGGTATCGCTGAACGCATCAGAGCAGGGCTTTAAATCTCCTTGACACAAGCATCATCAACTGTTTTACCACTCGAGCAGTGCCCTCAAGATTAGAAGCCCCGTGAGATTTTATTGACAGAGAAACGCAGAGCCGATAGAGTTTCCAAATATTTAATCACATTAAATTATTTTACGGTGTGAACTTGTGGTTATATGGGCCGAGTGTCAACACGGGGACAGATAATACACACATAAATTAAAGAAGTACACAAATCAGCACTAAATCTGTGTAATCATTGACTTGGCTGGAGGTGGGAGCACCCCTGGAAAGTGTCAACATGCCTGCACAAGTTGTTCCCAGCTGAGTTTGGGGTTTTTTATTAAAAATTAATGTAAAAGTCCAGAGTTGCAATAAATCCTTGATTGGCCCCATCATTAGTGGCAACAAATAAACAACTGAAAATCATTAAGTACCTTGATCATTTTGTCTGTATACTTTGGAAGCTATAGCAGCGTTGGTGCCCAAACACTTTGACGTCGTTAGGCGTTTCTTTTGGTTCTTTTTTTTCTTTCTCTCTGTGAGCGACGCAGCGTTAGCGCGAGCTGTCGGAAACCAAAGTCGTGAGTGTGAGCAAATGTGCATTATAGCGTTCCACGGTGGTCAAAGGTGGGGAGTCAGCGAGTGCACGAGCTGTGTGTGACCGGGCGTCATGCGGATATGGAGACCTCAGCCAAGGGGTCCCCGGTGCCGAGACGAGGGGGACTGGAAGAGAGGTGAGGAGACAGGTGATGGAAGGAAAAGTGTGAGGAGGAGGAGGATGAGATGCAGCAAGTGTGTGTGTGTGTGTGTGTGTGTAAACACATCCTGTAAAGTGACCCTGGGGCCTCGGCTGGGCCAGGTGGACAGGAATGTGCTGTTGTGTGCGGACGGGATCCTCCCTCGAGTGCCCCTGCCTGCCCGCCGTCACCCCACACTCCCGGCTATTTATACTGCTGTGTGGGAAAGGAACGGCAGCGTCTCCGGGTTTCTGCAGGCTCGATACTCCCCTCACATAAACACATCCATTACAGCACAGCCTCCCAGCGCCCCCGTCACCGTAACGTCGTGACAAGTGAAGGGAAGCGGGCTGGTTGGCAGACGTCCTGTGCAGGTTGCACGCTACACTAATTCATGCAAAGTTCTGAATGGCAGGAAGCAAATGAAGCTAAAAATTCAAGTTAGCTTATAAAGTTCATTTAGTTTAATTAATATTTAAGCAGTAAAGTGAGTCACCAAGCATGAATCTCCAACTAGAATTACAATTCCCTCAAAAAGTCTGGAGTTTTCTGCTGATCCCAGGCAGGATCACGGAAAAACATACAATAAAGATCGTAAATCTTGCCTTTTTTATGCTGACTAGCGTTAACAGCCACTGACCATTTGGACGAAGGGAGGTTGGGCTGGATCTCTGAGGTCAACACCGTGACCTTCCACCAACTCCCACCACAGGTTATCTCGGTCTGTCACGCATGAACAGACGTGCATTAAAGTGCAAATGAGCCAACCTGTGCGTGCCTCGACGACGACGCACAAACACGCAAAAACACTGACGGAGGCCCTGACTGGGCACACAGTTACCACGCAGAAGGGGTGGAAACACCAGGACCAGCAGGCAACATCACATTAATGGTTGATGTTGATGGCTGCTGGAGTATGCCAGTAATGTTGCTCCGGCACCAGGTGGGAACTGGTTTCTGCCCCAGTTATTCCTCTTCCCAGCGCGATCTGTGTCACACGCTACAAGCCAACGGTGTGAAGCGGCTGCGCTCGGCATATCTTCCAGGGTTAACTGTATCATAAATCCGCAGGCTGAGAAAAGACAGGTATGGCTGGAATTCACACCTGAGCCGTGGCTTTCTCAGCTCAGCATTGTGTGTTTGTGCGTCAGACACGACACTAATAATAAGTCCCCAGACTTCTCTGTGTGAAAGCACTACCTTGCAGACGCTGGCTCACAGCTGCATTCACTGCGTTTCATCCAGTCTGATGTGGGTGTGTGTGTCTTTGGTGCTTCCTTTTTTCACTTTCTCTCACATGTCTGGTTTTTTTGTTGGTTTTTTTTGGGAGGTGGGCTGGCTGTCTGTAGGATCTAACATTAGATGCTGCTGGAGGTTTGTTTGCTCTTTTACTGGGTCAGGGTTTGTTTTCACCTGAATAGTTGTCGGATGCACACAGTGTTATGAATGGAAGGTGGTGGTGGTGGTGGTGGTGGAGCCCCCCACCCCCCCCCCCCCCCCCCCCCACCCTTCCACCCCTCAACCCTTAAACATCCCCCCACCCCCCCC
>CAAE01014025.1:130753-163253 GCA_000180735.1 Tetraodon nigroviridis | reverse complement strand
GGGTTTTAGAGTCTGGGGGGGTGGGGGGGGGCAGCTGTCATTTAAAATGTCGCCCAGCCTTTATGTTCTTAGATTGCAGGCAGCAGAAAACACACTTTGCAGTGTGTGTGTGTGTGTATGTGTGTGCGCATGCGTGTGTGTGTGAGAGAGAGTGTATGTGTGTGTGTGTGTGTGTGTGTGTGTGTGTGTGTGTGTGTGTGTGTGTCTGAGGGGCTTCTATAATTAGTAGTGGCAAGAAGTGATTCACTGTTCCTGGTAGCTCTCACCACCACTCTGAGTACGAACTCTTGATTATTATGGAGTGGTGTGTTGTTTGGTGACTCTGGATGCTCTATTGGTGGAAACTGGTTCAGATTTTGTCCAGCAAAAAAAAAAAAAAAAGAAAAGAAAAAAGCTGGTATCTGTAATGCAACATCCCTGTGAATGAACAAGCAGCTGCAAGCCGGCCGGCTGTGTTATTGGGGGACGACTGTGTCCCTGTGTGTTGGGATTTTACTGTTCTTACTGGAAAAGGAATCTACTCCCAAGTTGTGCTTCTCTTGCAGACAGATTGAGCTGATTCCTCCACTCTGGTGATGTTTTCTGCCCCTGTGTTCCTCTATCTACCTTTACAAACCTTCCAGGACCTGCTGCAGAAAGATAATGTGCACATCCACCGCTGCAGCGCAACGTCGGGGTATCGCTGAACGCATCAGAGCAGGGCTTTAAATCTCCTTGACACAAGCATCATCAACTGTTTTACCACTCGAGCAGTGCCCTCAAGATTAGAAGCCCCGTGAGATTTTATTGACAGAGAAACGCAGAGCCGATAGAGTTTCCAAATATTTAATCACATTAAATTATTTTACGGTGTGAACTTGTGGTTATATGGGCCGAGTGTCAACACGGGGACAGATAATACACACATAAATTAAAGAAGTACACAAATCAGCACTAAATCTGTGTAATCATTGACTTGGCTGGAGGTGGGAGCACCCCTGGAAAGTGTCAACATGCCTGCACAAGTTGTTCCCAGCTGAGTTTGGGTTTTTTTATTAAAAATTAATGTAAAAGTCCAGAGTTGCAATAAATCCTTGATTGGCCCCATCATTAGCAGCAACAAATAAACAACTGAAAATCATTAAGTACCTTGATCATTTTGTCTGTATACTTTGGAAGCTATAGCAGCGTTGGTGCCCAAACACTTTGACGTCGTTAGGCGTTTCTTTTGGTTCTTTTTTTTCTTTCTCTCTGTGAGCGACGCAGCGTTAGCGCGAGCTGTCGGAAACCAAAGTCGTGAGTGTGAGCAAATGTGCATTATAGCGTTCCACGGTGGTCAAAGGTGGGGAGTCAGCGAGTGCACGAGCTGTGTGTGACCGGGCGTCATGCGGATATGAGAGACCTCAGCCAAGGGGTCCCCGGTGCCGAGACGAGGGGGACTGGAAGAGAGGTGAGGAGACACGTGATGGAAGGAAAAGTGTGAAGCGGAGGAGGAGGAGGATGAGATGCAGCAAGTGTATGTGTGTGTGTGTGTGTGTGCGTGTAACACATCCTGTAAAGTGACCCTGGGGCCTCGGCTGGGCCAGGTGGACAGGAATGTGCTGTTGTGTGCGGACGGGATCCTCCCTCGAGTGCCCCTGCCTGCCCGCCGTCACCCCACACTCCCGGCTATTTATACTGCTGTGTGGGAAAGGAACGGCAGCGTCTCCGGGTTTCTGCAGGCTCGATACTCCCCTCACATAAACACATCCATTACAGCACAGCCTCCCAGCGCCCCCGTCACCGTAACGTCGTGACAAGTGAAGGGAAGCGGGCTGGTTGGCAGACGTCCTGTGCAGGTTGCACGCTACACTAATTCATGCAAAGTTCTGAATGGCAGGAAGCAAATGAAGCTAAAAATTCAAGTTTAGCTTATAAAGTTCATTTAGTTTAATTAATATTTAAGCAGTAAAGTGAGTCACCAAGCATGAATCTCCAACTAGAATTACAATTCCCTCAAAAAGTCTGGAGTTTTCTGCTGATCCCAGGCAGGATCACGGAAAAACATACAATAAAGATCGTAAATCTTGCCTTTTTTATGCTGACTAGCGTTAACAGCCACTGACCATTTGGACGAAGGGAGGTTGGGCTGGATCTCTGAGGTCAACACCGTGACCTTCCACCAACTCCCACCACAGGTTATCTCGGTCTGTCACGCATGAACAGACGTGCATTAAAGTGCAAATGAGCCAACCTGTGCGTGCCTCGACGACGACGCACAAACACGCAAAAACACTGACGGAGAGGCCCTGACTGGGCACACAGTTAGCCACGCAGAAGGGGTGGAAACACCAGGACCAGCAGGCAACATCACATTAATGGTTGATGTTGATGGCTGCTGGAGTATGCCAGTAATGTTGCTCCGGCACCAGGTGGGAACTGGTTTCTGCCCCAGTTATTCCTCTTCCCAGCGCGATCTGTGTCACACGCTACAAGCCAACGGTGTGAAGCGGTGCGCTCGGCATATCTTCCAGGGTTAACTGTATCATAAATCCGCAGGCTGAGAAAAGACAGGTATGGCTGGAATTCACACCTGAGCCGTGGCTTTCTCAGCTCAGCATTGTGTGTTTGTGCGTCAGACACGACACTAATAATAAGTCCCCAGACTTCTCTGTGTGAAAGCACTACCTTGCAGACGCTGGCTCACAGCTGCATTCTACTGCGTTTCATCCAGTCTGATGTGGGTGTGTGTGTCTTTGGTGCTTCCTTTTTTCACTTTCTCTCACATGTCTGGTTTTTTTGTTGGTTTTTTTTGGGAGGTGGGCTGGCTGTCTGTAGGATCTAACATTAGATGCTGCTGGAGGTTTGTTTGCTCTTTTACTGGGTCAGGGTTTGTTTTCACCTGAATAGTTGTCGGATGCACACAGTGTTATGAATGGAAGGTGGTGGTGGTGGTGGTGGTGGAGGCGGGGTCCTCATCGTTTGCCTGTGACGATAAAGGGTACACACACCGTCGCGCAGGTCCAGGCCCATCGGGAAAAAAACCCCCCCTCCATCATAATGTGAGAAGTTCCCGGTTCCCACGACCTGGTGTGTACGTTTAGAGGGCAATAACTCATCAGGTCCCCTGACTTCCTCTTTCGGTCTGGCTCTTTTTATGACCCCGGCTCTGCCACGCAGCTGCCATCCACGCAGCCACGCTCCGACCCTGCTGGTTCAGGAGTGAGGTGGGAGGATGGATAAACAGCCCCTGATGGCCACCGCTCCCCACTGCTGTGATGCTTCAAACCCCCCGCCCACATCTGTCACACACACACACACACACACACACACACACACACACACACACACACACACACACACACACACACACACACACACGGCACTACAGATAAAATTTCTGGTAGGAAAGCTAGCTTATAGGATGAATTTATTTCAAATAAACATGAAAAAACTCTTCTTTCCTGTGTTTTAAAGTTCAAAACTTCTTTCAGGATGAAATTTGGGCCTGAAATTCGCCGTCCTTTCGCTTCCGTTAATGACCTTAAGTCTGACTGACAAGACCTCTTTAGGTGTAAATGACAACCCATCGCCAGTGTCCAAACAGCAGCTAAAGGTCAAGGCCAAGGTCACGCCCTGACGTCTCTGAGAGTGCACGTGAGCACGAGTGTGAGTGGGTGGACAGGCTTGTGGCCGACTCTGCCTCTGACAGGAAATCTGAACGCGATCGGGTACTCTGAGCTAGCAAGTTGTTCTGCTGCAGAAAAAGCACTAAAAATGTAGAGCGTCCCTGTGTGTGTGTGTGTGTGTGTGTGTGTGTGTGTGTGTGTGTGTGTGTGTGTGTTTAGTACATGCGCTGCATATGTGACCCCTGATCACTAGAAGTATTTTAATCCAATCAACTTCGTTTTCACATGACTGTCACACACTCGCTGCTGCCATGGTAACCTGCAGAGGAAGGAGAGAAGGAGTGAGAGAGGTACGTTGTCTTTGCTTTAATGGTTGTGACATTTACACACAATCACACATGCACAGGCACTTGAGCGCTCCAGTTTCTCTTCCTCGTTTCACACTTGAAGATACATGTCTGCAGGTACAGAAAAAGCACGCTACTGTAACAGTGGCACCTCTCAGCTTTGTCACGGGAAAATTCCTCTTTTTTTTTCTTTCTTCCTGTGCAAATGAGCAAACGATATGAGCTCATGCATCAAGAAGCTCCACAACCCGAGTCCGTTGGAAGACTGACCGAGCAGCAAAGATGGTAAAGAAGCAGATTTCACGATTTTAAATTTGCTATTGTGGGCCAGCATCCCAGGTGAGGGCAAAAACACCAGTCACCAGCTTCCTTTTAGGGGTGAAAAGGTTAACCTGTGCCATGTGGTTTTGTTCTCAGGCAAGCTACCCGCTGCTCTTTCTCAGTTCTTTTCTGACATTTCCTGTTCGACACAAACCCAACTGCCACTCTGCAGACAGCCGAGTGCACGCAGAAGTCCTCTTTCCCCGCACAAAGCTACACTTTTGCAGGCCTGCAGAGGCTACTGGTGCCTGGAGCTCCGTCAGCAGAGGGGGCCGGAATCTGACCGGCACCGCTGAGCGGGTCGGGCTCAAGAGCGAGAAAGGCGCGCCCCCTGCTGGCCAGGGGTGGAGGAGCAGGCAGGAGCCAGGCAAACAACGTCTGGATGGATGGATGGATGGATGGATGGACGGATGGATGGATGGGTGGAAGGATGGATGGACGTTCTTAGTGCAGTCATTTTTTGTGTTTTTATTTTTACAGAGCGACACAGACCAGTACAAAACCGATGAGGGTAGACAGGTGGCATTTGAATGGTGGAGATCTGGTGTTTGTGTACACGTTTATGCTGGGACAGAACAGGAAGATTGTCTTAATTTAGTCTACAGATTAAGTGTCTTTAATAAATGCGATGGTTTTATTATATCTAACTTTGTAGCTGTATCAGTCTGTTACTTTAAAGGTTTGAAAGGTATATTTTTAAACAGAATTAAACACCTCTACACGTTAAAACAACACACCCCTTCACCCCCGTAAGTAAAAAAAAAAAGATCCTCACATCATCTGGACCAGCCTCTCCTTGAAAACCTCCTTCTGTAAAAATTCAATCTAATTCAGATTTAGGCTGTGTAAGGCTTCCATTGAATTAAAAGAAAAAGTCTTAAATTATAATTTTCTTCATTCTAACTGTGGCACCTAGTGAATATTGCTTATCCCCATCAGCCCAGGGAAGAGCCTCACAGATGCCTATATGCTGCCTGCTGGATGGAGAAAGTGGAGGGTTTTCTGTTCTTCCCCCCTTTTTGGACTTTGTAGAAGACGAAATGAGCCCTGACGCTTCGGGAAAAAGGGAAACAAAAGAGGGACCTTCTCTGTGTTCTCGGCATGCATCAGAACTGATCACCTTCAGCAACAGCAACCAGCCTGTATCACTGTGAATAAAAGGTTGAGACGTTGTTTGTACTAAGATCACGTGTCCACAGACAGGAAAGAAGATGGGCGGCGGTGCATCTGCAAAGTCCTAAGAGCAGAGATCCTTTTTTAATGGTTGAGGGTGAAACTTCTGGGCGTCTTCGGACTTGAATCAGCCATTTCGGTACTTCCCTCTCGGGCCCTCAGAGCCACCAGAAGCGCACGTAGACTATGAGCATGATGAAAAAGACGCCCCCGGCCGCCAGCTTGGCGTAGGTGGAGCGGGTGTTCAGGTATTTGGCGTCGCTCCTGTACTTCTTGGACAGGCTGGACAGGTTGCTGGCCTTGGAGTCTAGAGCTGCAGGGCGGAGAGGAGAAGCGAGTGGAACCAGAGCTCCGACACTGGGAACCGGCCCTGAGGGGGGTCAGGGTGGGACCTACCGGACAGGGCCTCTCCTCTCTGCAGCACCTCCTCGATGTTAGCCACCATGATGCGCTGGACGTCCTGCAGCTCCGTGTTGATGCTGCCCAGATTCCTCCTGGCTCGACTGTCGATGTAGGACTTCTTGGTTTTCTGGATGTAGGTGTCTGGTGGGGGGGGCAGCGGCACACCAGGGTTCAGCAGACAGGAAGACATCAGAAACCCAGAGGGGCTCCTGGCCTCGGGTTCTCACCAAATTCAATGAAGGAGTACGGCCGGGACACCGTGGGGACCTTCTTTCCATGTTGCTCGTGGAACTCTGCCTGCAGGTCCTCTAAATAGGCGAAGGCCAGCTTCTTGGGGAAGCTGCCTTCACACAGAACCAGGTAGCAGACGCCTTTCTCTATCAAATAGCTGCAAGGAAAAGAACCGGCCTAAGGCTCCGGCCCCCGCGGGGGCTGATCCCAAACACCCTGGAAGTGTGTTTTCACCCCAGCGCTGGTTTCATACTCACTGAAAGGCCATGGACGCGGCCTCTAAGGTGCAGCGTGTGGGGCTCTGCTCGTTGAGCTTCCTGAAAAGCTGCTTGGCTTGGCTCTGATACTGCTGGAGGTCTCGGCCCAACTGAAGGGGGAAAGAACAACACTCAGCCTGACAGTAACACGGTTTTTTGCCGTGGAGAGTTAAAGGACCGACCGCAGATGCTCAGAACTGTGACGGATGAGACAGAAAGATGCAAACATGCACAGCAAAAACATAAAAAAAGAGCAGAGACACAACAAACCTTTTCACTTCCCTTTTGACAGCGAAGGAGAGAGTAAAGGAAAGGGTTAGACATCAGGCTAAAGTCCTAAACATTTTCACGAGAAGGTTGGTTTTAGTTAAATTTTCCCTTTTGTTCTTGTTAAGGTCACACACGTCTAAAGTGTTTTGTAGTGTGACTTAAAAAAATTCCTGTTAAGAATGAATAGTTAAATGGATATTAGAGAACTCTGGTGTGTTATTGGAATATCTTTAAATTCCACCAAATCAAGATGGTCTAATTTTAGGGTAAAATCCATACATTTGTAATCTAAAACAAACAAACTGTGTTTCCTAGTCTGTCATTTTTATCGGCTTTAACGTTAGACGTGTAAAAACTAAATGCAACAGCGCCACCTAGCGGGGAACTGTGTAATAACAACCGCTTTTATTTAATAGCAAACATCTTCAGATTCAAATCTATCGCCACTTAAACATTAATAACTATGATTACAAACAACACAGTATATGCTGGTAGAGCTTTATTTACTGATATACGGTAAATATGCAAAGCAACCTCCCTCAATAATGAAGGCAAAGCATGTTAGTTTGTGGACTACACACGAAGTAGAGACCTAAAGAGTTACATTTAAATTCGATTCAGCAGCAGAACCGCTGTGCTGACAGGACCTGGACCTGGACCTGGACCTGGACCTGGACCTGGACATGGACCTGGACCTGGACCCGGACAGTCATGGTCCTGGTCCACCTCCATGTCTTCAGCTTTATGGACACAGGTGTGAGTCGCCACTGCGGTTGCAATATTCGCTCCAGTGGCTCCACGGCGGGTTTAAAACGGTCCTAAACCACCTGTGATGTGAAGGCGAGGGCTAGCGACTCCACTGGCGAAGCAGCTCCTGGCTGTTTTTTACCTGCTCGTCCTCCTGCATGGACGCGGCTAGAGGCAGCCCGTCCGCCAGGCGAGCGATCATCGTCAGGAGCACCATCTCTCCGCGCTTTCCGGCCTGTTCGGGGAGCCTCCGAGCCGCTGCGGGCGGGTTGTCGAGAGTCTGACAGGCTGTGAGGTGACAACCGCTACACAACAACTACACAACGACCACACAGCTGATGATGAGCTGGCCGGAAAGGCAGGAGCTTCGGGTGTCGCAGTCAAATCGTTCCACCACTTTAACATGCGGAACCTTTGAATAAACAGACAGTTCCGCACAACCATTCAAAACATTTTATGCAGTAATTAATTATTTTTTTTCCTATTTCCATCTTTTAAAATGTATTATTTTACATTAAAGTAACTAAAATGCTTCTTAGGGTTAAGATAAAATAAAATATTTAAAATGTTCCTCACAATTTATAATATTTTTCCATTGATAAGACGCCTACATGGTGACTTTTCCTTTAGCAAATATCAGCATATGTGTATAGACAGTAGAAAAACAAGGTTGCGTCACACACCAGGTTGCTTTATGATCAAATCCCCTTAGCCGTTCAACTGGGCCTACTGTTATTGAAAGATCCACGAATTTACCTATTATTAACATTTCTTTAAATCTTCATTAAAATACATACCTTACTTTTTGAGTTATTATGGTAAAAATCCGCCAGACAGACAACATGTTATTTGTCCCTGCAACTGTTGTTGATGTTGGCAGTATTTTTTTCTTATTCTTTAAATGCACTCAGGCATTAATAAACTTCACTAAATTGTAAATGTAATACTCGGATTGCTCCAGGATGTTTCTGTGTATTTTTAACCGATCACATTCAATGAAAACAGAATAATTCTCCTCTGCCATTTTACCTCTACAGAGTTTTCCTCTGGCGTCATTTTAAAGCCTCTACAGAGTTTTCTTTGTAAGAATGTCAAACTTGTCAGAAAATGTCAGAAAATGACATTAAACCGGGCAGAGAAATGAAGCCTAAGTCCCCTAAGATTGAAAACTGGTGTTGGTCATTGGGAACTCTATTTTTTTCCCTCTCTAACACACTCACACATACACACACAGGTGAAGACAACAAACACACTTCTGAAAACCTGCAGCACTTGTTCGGCCTCCTGACAGGTAATAAAATGAAGCTACTGCTGATCAGAGACCCAACTTTCACTGCAAAGTGGAATTCACAATACTGGTAAAATGACAGCTTTTATCAGACATTGACATTACATAGTATATATTTCCCTTTTTCCTCAAACAAGAGTAAATTCAATGACAGATTTTCAATATAGTTGTCTAAAATGTGTAAGACAAAATTCATAAAAAACATTTGCTTTAACCTGCACCTGAGTAGGTCTAAAAAAGGAGTCAAAAATGTTTTATGTATAACACAAGTCAGTATTAAAAGGCAGATCTGTATCTTCATTTACCTCAATGTGACAATGAAGGTTTTACTTTTACTATAACCAACAGTAAAGTCAAGTAACAACAGAGGTCTGGACCAGCCGGGACGACCGTTTCCGGATTCAGGTAAAAATCATGTGATATTTCTGAGCGATTTCCTGAGCCTGAGGGAGAGGACATGGCCTCACGGGCAGTCGGGGGGGTCCTAAAGGCAGGCCCGAGAGCTCGACCATCAGCTGCTTGTTCACTCCCACGTCAAAGCCTGCGGACAACGGGCGAGCAAATTCAGTCAGACATGTCCGGAGGGCTGTCTAGGTGTGTTACACAGGCAGAGCTGCGTCCTCACCCAGTTTAAAGGCATGGCTGAGCAGCTCCTGCAGCTTAAACTAGGCAAGAGAATAGAGTTCAGAGGAAAACATCAGGAACAAACAGATGGCAGAGGGAAGAGTGAAGGGGGGTACCTGTATTGATCTGGCTTCGATGAGATCGCCACTGTTAAAGGCTGAAATCAGGTTGTTGATATGACGGCCCACGTAGTTATAGGTGCTGTGGACAGAGAGAGAGAACAATCTGTTACTGTTACATTTAACGTGGAAGAACACAAGTCGGATTTAGATCCAGGACTCATTTTCGGACCTGCCAACTGCTCCGTGGGCTCCCAGCGCCAGAGCGGCAAGCAGTTGCTTCAGGGAAAAGAAATAGAATTTCTTTGAATAAAAATGAAGATTACTGATATATCTTGCCATCAAAGGAGAAATTAAAGGTATCCCACATTCTGTAGACACTCCAGAGCTAAAAATGCTTCACCTTTATTTTACTCTCACACAAAAGCTACCAAAAATTAGAATTTCAGAAAATATTGGGCTTATTTAAAAATGAATTTTTCTCTGCTGACAGTTTAAGGCTTTTCACTAGCTGTCAGGTCACACTACAGCATATCACTGAGATAAAAAAAGGGTAGAAACCGACTTCGTCCACGCCGTAGAGGAGCGACCAGTGAGGCGGACTGTGGCTGACGCACTGGCCAAAGTCCATCAGGTCACTGCTGCTGAACTTCACACCGCTGAAGGAGGGAATCAGCTCCTCGATATTCTGTAGCACCTCTCTGACCGGAACTGGAAAAGAACCACGGAAGGCCGTCAGCATAGATTCACCATTAGATTTAATCTTTAGCGATAAGAATTAACATGGCTGCAAAATGTAAGTAAAATTCTGAGACCGACTGTTGACGCCAGTAACAGCGGGAAGGTGATAGTAGTAGAAGGGCAGAGTCGGAGCAACGGCAGCTATTTCCTTAAGAAACGTCCTCAACACATCTGGAAAAGCCAAGAAATGTGGAAAACGTCCGTTGGGAAAGTGTAATGTGTGGCTGTAACAAGAGGAAGGCTGTTTCTGTTCAAGCTGGGCTTTCCCATCATTCCTACCTGCAGTTGAGGGTTTGTAGAAGGAAGGTGCAATAACGGCTATCCCACTGGCCCCAATCTGGGCCGCGTGGCGAGCCTGGAAGAACAGAAACATCCGTTTACTCAGCAGCGACAGAGTGCTCACATTTTCCATCATAGCACTTTGCATCCGTGCCTTGTTTTCACTGTGAAATTGTTTTTTTTTGCCTGTAATGTTAAGAAAGAAAACCAACATGGCCACATATGGATATACAGGCCAAAGACTTAGAAAGTCCCTAAAATAAGAGCTTTAAGTTACTGCTGAACACAGCTAAAAGGATAACTGTCAACTCAAGTTCTTTTGTAAGAGTTTAATGGGTTTTTTTCACTTCCTACAGATTGTGTAATGTGGCCATCTCAGCATAGTACAGCCGTAGATGTGACAAAGAGGAGCCGCGTCCATTCACACCTGTTGAACGACAGTAAATGAAAATGTGACTTACCAGTTCTTGGGATTCTTTAAGGTTCATGCAGCCCACGTGCACAATCACCTGATCCATTCTGCGGAGACAAGCACCGACACGCACGCATTCAAACAGTTTTCTCGCTGCTTGAATCCCAATGTACGGATAAATCGCTACGTTCCACGGTAACTCACTTGCCCCGGGCTTTTCCACACCATTCATCTGCCAGGATCTTCCTCTCTGCAACGCTGAGAGACATACTCTCTCCGGTGGTGCCATTTACTGGAAGCAAGTAACGTCTTGTTTTATTCTTTTCTCTTTCAGAGAACTGCATGTACGACCTGAAACCTCTCATCCATTGGGCTTGCAAATAAACAGAGAAGGCAGGGCTTTTCCACACAGCGATGCAACTGAGTTTGCATAAGCCAGAGTTTAAAGTTTCAATGAGCATTAATGAAGAAAAGAGCAGGAAGCAACGGAAAAACGTCATGAGTCACGGAAGCACCGTCTGACTGAAACTTGAGTTATTCACTTCACGAGAAGAATATAATGTCTGACCTTGGTAAACTTGGAAAGGACAGTCCCTATTCCAAGGGCAGGATTTTGATTAAAAATAGACCTTGAGACGAAACGAAATGTCCCTATTTTGCCAGACACACAGCAGAGTGGTTGAAGAGCAGAAATATTTATACTAAGGGAGTTTTTCATTAAAAAGGTCCAGTGTTTAGGAATAAATATTAACTGTGTTAATTACAAATTTGAAAGAATGACCACGTCAGAGAGCTTCTGCTGTTAAAATACGTTCTAGACTGCTAAATATCCATCTTTCATGCGTGCAGTCTTGGTCTGAATGAGAGGGAAATACAGACAAATGTCAAAGAAGAAATGGAAAAACAAAACAACTTACCAAATATATTTTTTACGCCTTGCTTCTCTACCAAGTAGTTGATATAAGGCCCAATTTCAGTTAGGTTGATTTCACTGTTTTGGGGAAACGTGAAAATTATATGCCAACACATTCAAGGCAAAAATGTGTGCTAGACACAATATACAGATACAGGACAGACTAAATCACTTACATTTTTAAGTGGGAGTAAATGTACCCATGCACACTACAAATCGGCATTTACCACAAAACATGCGGAGGAAACATTTGGAACAAATTTGGAACACTCACCCTTGTGAGGTAAATGGAGTAAATGTGGCTGCAACCAGCCCTGCCAGTTTATTATCAACAAAAGCCATGACTGACACACCCCTTGTGTAAACTGACCTACAAGGCAGGAAAACTAAATAAAAAGTAACAAGCAAGTGAGAAAAACTGCAACATGCACCATTAACACAGCTGGTAAGTCATAAATGAGGTAATATCATGCAGGATGCACTTAAATCCGAATAGCTTTAATGAAAATTCTGTGCTGCACATACCTGAAAGAGTATTTTTGTTTCCGTGAGTACAAAGGAGTAATTTTACTCCCAGAGAAGAAGGTCACCAGTTTTAACTTGTGTTCTGAGGCGCTGATCGGGGATTTGTGGACACATCCGTGCTGTGAAGCGTCTTGATTGTCAAGTGACGGGGCAAGGCATTGTGGGAAATGTAGTTGAAAGCGACAAACTAAGCCAAACGTCATTTGGATGTTTTACAGTTATACAGTATAGTTTTAATATGGACTGGTACTGTTTTTTTTTTTTTAAAGGTGGTGAATCTTTTTCGTTGAGTAAATTTATTCGTACATAAGATTTTCAACCTTTTTAAAATCACGGTATGCTACTTTCACGATCCTCGGATATTCTTTATTAATTTGAACCATATGAGGTTTCATCTACTTTAGTCCGACACGAGGAAATGCATTTATTGGAGGAATCACGATACAATAATATGGGTTCCAGTTTTACAGTGATTATATACGTTTTAAGAGTGCCACGTTTCTATTACGTTCAAGTAGATCATCAACGTGGATCATTAACAACTTAAAATATTTCCTATATTTATTGACAGCACCAAAAGCAACACCAGAGTATACGTGTTATGTAAACGTAGCGAAAATATTTTGCCCTCATATTGGTCTGTCAGGTATCATCCACGTCTATTTAACCAGTTTTTTTTAAATTAAGATTATGTTTATTCTAAAAGCAAGGTAATAGCCGTATTATCTGGCTTCATTGTACAAAAGAAAGAGAGAAGCGCGTAGTTCTTTATGTGATCATGACTCCTGAATATTAAACCCAGGGTAAAGTTTTCTCTCAAGGAAGCGGATGTTGTTAACGTTTTACCGCATCGGCATCCTGTTTAGAAGGCAGGCTAGCTTGTTAAAACATCAGGAGACGCTGAATTTATCTTCTTTACATCTAGACTAGCCGAAGAAATAAACGTCTCTTGTTTAGTACTTCACAATGGCACTCTCTCTTCTCCATTTGTCAGATACTCTTGGTCTGTTAGGTGCCACTAGCTCGCGTAGCTAGTAGTTGCAGCACAGCCCAGCCTGCCTGTGTCGGTGTTTGGCTGCCCCCGGCGAAGAGAACTGTCAAGAGGAGGAAATTATTAACCAAGCCGAAGCTTTAAAGTTGTCACAACGGAATGATAGCTGGATGTGAGTGGACCCAAGCTTCTCAGGGTAGTTGGTTGGTTTTTTGGTTCATATAGTTTAATTTAATGTCGATTTAGAAAACGCTTCGAAGGGGCGATTGTAATGTTACACTAAATGAAGGACTAAACTGGCGGTGTTTGTTGCTTTAGTTTACAATGTTTTCTATGGCTGAAAGTGATTTCAGAACACCCGTCTGGTCTGCTTAGTGACAAACGCAGTGACAAACGCCGTAGGTGTTGTAGTTTCCATTGGAACCGTCGGTCCTGACTGCTGCGCAGCCACGGACACGTCGTGTTTTCGTTGTGTAACAGCTGTGTGCGGTCGTTCCGCGTCACACCACGTCAAATTACTGTTCAACACAAGTCCTGGCCGGCAGATCTCAATTTGTTGCCAGTGTATATATATTTTTTAATATTTAGAGAACATTCCTGGGGACAGTTTAATTTTGGTGCCAGTGTGCGACACATGTGCTCATCTTATTCCCATTTTTTAACGGTTTTGATAAAACACAGACAAAGACAGAGGCTGACATTAAGCATCACTCCTGGAAGATGTTATGATGCTTCCTGTCCTCCTTATTAATCATGATTTTTTTAATTTTGGGAAGTCAGAAAAAACAGATTCAAAAGTTGTCTGTAGGGACGTTTGATTAGGGAGAGGTCGCTTCGTGACTTTGGGATTCTGTTCATCTCAGCGGTTAGACATGGTTTCTGTTCAGTGACAGACAGACAGCAAAACTCTAGTTCTGTTTACATTGCTGATATCCTGCCAAATTACCATGATGCCAACCGTACTGCTTTTACTGGCTCTACTGGGAGTCTTATTTAGCCATGGACACGCAATGTCACAGGAGGAAAAACGCAAGTTCAGGTGAGTGGTGGAATCCATAAAGCAGCTACGATGTTCTCCTCTCACTGTATGGCATATCAGATGATGGGCTGTCCTTTTTCCTCCTACTGAAGGAACCAAGTGGTTGAGATGTTTGACCACGCCTATCAGAATTATATGGTGAGTTGTCTTTCAAAAAAATCCTAAACTTGTTTTTACAAATTTGCAACAGGTTCTTTTTCTTTGGAAAAAGTGGCTGAGGTTTAAGCATGTTTTCAGGACCATGCATACCCAGCAGACGAGTTGATGCCACTGACGTGCAGAGGAAGAGTACGTGGGCTCGAACCCAGTCGAGGTGACGTAGACGACGCCCTGGGAAAGTGAGTACCGACTTTAAATGTGACACATTCATTTTTTTTTTGTCTACCCGAGAGTTTTTCGTCTGCTTTTCAAAACAGGAACCTCTTTGGTAAACAGCTTCTTTTGTTTCTTCTAGGTTTTCTCTGACCCTTATAGACACCCTGGATACTCTGGTGGTGAGTTAGGCGTGACTGGGCTTGCTTTGTTTGTCCTGACAGGCCCTTTTCACTGGATAATCGATGCAACTGGAGTGTTTTTATGTGTTTTGTTCTTGTTTCAATATCCAGTCACTCATCTATTAGTAGGTTTGTTGGTCTTCGTAACCCTATTGTGTTTCCATTTGCCAGCTTTTGAATAAGACAACAGAGTTTGAGGCTGCAGTGAGGAAAGTGCTGTCAGACGTGAGGTTAGACAACGACATCGTGGTCTCGGTCTTTGAAACCAACATCCGAGTACTTGGGTGAGATTGGGTCCAATCAATACACTTTTACACACGCAAATTTGCTTTGGTTTAAAAGGATTTCAGGATTAAGAGTTCTCTTGAGCGTTAAAAGCTAGGTGTGTGCTTTCAGCGGTCTGTTGGGAGGACATTCAATGGCTTTAATGCTAAAGGAGAGAGGGGAACACATGCAGTGGTACCAGGATGAGCTGCTGAATATGGCCAAAGATCTGGGTCTTCGATTGCTGCCTGCCTTCAACACCAGCAGTGGCCTACCTTATCCCAGGGTGAGACACCAAAGCTACATTGCTAGGTTAAGCATATTTTTAGACTTATTGTTACCTTTCTGCTTTTTTTGAAGGTGAACTTGAAACACGGAGTCTGGGGCCCTGAGTCAAGGACGGGCACGGAAACAGACACCTGTACCGCGTGCGCAGGGACCATTATCCTGGAGTTTGCTGCCTTAAGTCGCTACACCGGAGATCCTGTGTTTGAGGTATCCGTTTCTGATCACATGAAATGTTGATGTGTATAAATGGACATCAATTCCTTTGAAAAAAACAGCAACCTGAAGAAAGGAAGTGTCAAAATGACTCGTGATAAATGTCTTCCGTGTTGGCATCCCTGCTTTTACTGTCATGAATACAAAACCCTTTTTCACACACACAGGCCCACGCTCGACGCGCCATGGACTTTTTGTGGGAGAAGAGGCAGAGAAACAGCAATCTGGTGGGAACTACTATCAACATCCACTCTGGAGAGTGGGTGCGCAGGGGTGAGACGGGGGGAGAGGAGGGAGATTAAGCAAGTGTGAGTGGAATAATAGGTGAGAAATGGAGAGATAACAGTGAAAATGATGTTTTTCTGTCTGTGTGAGAGCATATTTACGTGGACGGTGAGGGCAAATCTCAAATGTGTCTCGGCTCCGAGACTAATGTGTGGTTGTGTGTCTCAGACAGTGGAGTCGGAGCGGGCATCGACTCCTACTACGAATACCTGTTAAAGGCCTATATCCTCCTGGGTGATGACATGTTTCTCCAGCGCTTCAATATTGTGAGTAACCTGATCTCTCCCTGTCTGCATAATAGCGTTTGCTATTTTAGCTCTCTAACACACAGAGTGTTTCAGTCTCTACCTCTTAGAATTTTGCTCTGTTTATTTGAAATAATAAAAAATAGTGAAATCACCTCAGACGTTTTAACAAAGCTTTTACGAGGATGCTGGATTCATGTGGTGTGAGAACCTAAAGTCTGTATGTTCTGTTTAGCACTATGCCTCCATAATGAAGTACATTAGTCAGCCTCCACTGCTGCTGGATGTTCACATCCATAAACCTCTGCTTCCTGCTCGAACCTGGATGGACTCTCTGCTGGCCTTTTTCCCTGGACTGCAGGTCGGTTGGATTTTGTGTCATTTTGGGGTTATTCCTCAGTTTGACCAAAACTGATCCTATCTACCGGTACATGTGCCTCAGGTGTTGAAGGGGGATATCCGCCCTGCCATCGAAACTCACGAGATGCTGTATCAAGTTACCAAAAAACACAACTTCCTCCCAGAGGTAATTTGGTTTTGTATGTGCTCGGCATCAGAATCTGCTCTTCTGTGCCTTGGTGTCATCTAACCATAGTGTCATCACCATTAAACACCCTGTACTTGCCCTTGTCTGCCTCTGTTATTTACATGTCTGGAAATTTTTTTTTTCTGACATTCTTATCCTGTTTATCCTCAGGCCTTCACTACTGATTTCAGGGTACACTGGGCCCAGCATCCCCTGAGACCTGAGTTTGCCGAGAGCACATATTTCCTTTATAAGGTAATTCATCGAGGGAGCTTGACAGATCCACAACGCAGACCTTCCTAACCACGCAGACTGATGGCATATTTCTGACATCTGACTAGTTTCAGTGTCTATATCGTCTTCTTTTCTAAAGTCAGTAGGCAGCTCGCAGCACAAAGACCCTTATTAGTCTACAGATTCATTGTTGTTGGTGTTTATTATAATTGGTACATGTGCTGCATACGTGTTTACTGTTCTCTAACTGCACCCACTAGGCAACAGGAGACCCCTACTACCTGGAGGCTGGTCGCACCATCTTGGATAACCTCAACCGCTTTGCTCGCGTCCCCTGCGGCTTTGCTGCAATGAAGGACGTACGCACTGGAAGCCACGAGGACAGGTGTGAATGCGGGCTTTTTCTTTTTAACCAACGCTTATAAGATAAAATCCTTTGGTCACAGCTAGAACTCTAGAACGGGCTATTCAGTCCTTATTTATTTTAGAGTAGCATTGAAAAGGCTGAAATCTGCTCTCTAAAATAAATGATAAAGAATTTGATAGGTTTGTGCTTTAAAGCAAAACACATTTATTACAATTTAAAACAGACATATCTGAGTGTTAATTTCAAGAGAATCTCATGTTCTGACCACCCTGCACTGTTATCATAGATCTTTTTTTTTTTTTCTTTTTTCCCAGAATGGACTCGTTCTTCCTTGCGGAGATGTTCAAATACCTGTTCCTGTTGTTTGCTGATGACGAAGACTTACTGTTCGATGTGGAGGAGTATGTTTTCACCACCGAGGCTCATTTTCTGCCCCTGTCCCTCTCCACAGCTCCACACTCTTCATCTATCACCCTGAACAAAACGGTAATCAGTTTAATACACAAAATCAAACATGTTGTTTTTTAGTATCCTCTGATATACTGTGACAATTTTGACTACTCTAGTCTCACGAGGAGCTGGATGACTCCAACTTTGATTGGACGTGCCCAAACACCCGTCTCCTGTTTCCTGACCCGGCTTTCCCTCGTAACTTAAGAGAGCCGATCCGTAGTGCTGTGGACAAGAGCTGCCCCCGCCCCGCTCCCTACAGGTGTGCTCTGTATATTTTCAGCTGTGAGTAGCCATTTTAAGCATCCTGCTCTTCTTGTTCGTCCTTTTCAGGGAGCCTGGCATGGGCCGCCCTCCCCTCAGGGCTCAGGACTTCATGGCCAACAACCCTGAACATCTGGAGCTGCTGAGGAGGATGGGAGTCAGCCTCATCCACTTAAAGGACGGCCGAGTGCAGCTGGTCCAGCACCCCTCACAAGTAAAGAAGACAGAATCATTTGAATAGACTAACTGGATTATCACCGCCCTAGGCAGACATTTCAAACCGTTTCATCACCCAGGCTGTCAGCACGGTGGCAGCGGAGGACGGAGTACGGTTCATGCAGGAGATGATGGAGCTGTCCAGCCAGCAGCAGAAAGAGCAGCTCCCGCCCAGAGCCATCCAGATCGTCTCACACCCGTTCTTCGGCAGGGTTGTGCTGACAGCTGGCCCGGCTCAGTTTGGCACAGATCTGTCCAAAAGTTCCACAGGGGTCCGTAGACTCAGTTCTCCAGTGGGTTAGGTGGAACTTTTAGATGTTACTGAGACGTGTTCTTTTGTATTCTTTGGTGTTTTTGTCCCGTGTGCAGGTACGGGGCTTTGTCACCGTGGCTGAACCCTACAGTGGCTGCTCAGAGATCACCAATGCTGAGTATGTCCAGGGCCACATCGCTCTGCTCCAGCGGGGACAGTGCATGTTCGCAGAGAAGGCCAGACACATCCAGAAGGCTGGCGCCATCGGAGGCGTAGTCATCGGTGAGAACACACAGCTAATGAAACAAGAGGGATGGCTGTTTAGGGACTAGATAATATGATTATCCAGAGCACAACCAGGCAAAGAAGGCTGGGCAAAACACAATGACAGGACAGAACATAGGAAGGCCAGTCGATCATTGGCATTTAAACTCGTTTTTTATTGAAAGGACTAGTAGTTAGTGAAATCTTTGGTTCTTTCACCACTGCTGTCTCTTTCAGATGACAACGAGGGCAGCAGCAGTGACACAGCCCCGCTGTTTCAGATGGCAGGGGACGGCCGAAGCACTGACGACATCACCTTGCCTCTCCTCTTCCTCTTCCACAAAGAGGGCAACATCCTTTTGGAGGCGCTGAAGGAGTACAGGGAGGTGGAGGTGCTGCTAAGCGACAAGGCCAGAGACAGAGGTGTGACACTCCGTCAGTCCTTTGTGTCAGTAAAAGTGATCATAGCGGTCGTCTCATCTGTCTGAATCAGTGGTGTGACGGTGGAGGCTTTCTCTTATCAGTACTGCAGCTTTTCTTCCATTTCCCACTTTTCCTCGTGGTGAACTGTAACGGTGCCTTTCCTCTCCTCTCTTTCTCTCTCTCTCGTGTCCATTAAAATTCATCTTTGGATGAACAGCAGCCATATTCAAAGGTAAACCTCTCCCTGGGAGCCTGATTGAGGGCAGTAAGTAAAACTTTTACACTTTGTTTTTGTTTTGTCTCATACTTTTTCACATCTTCAATAACTTTTCTTCCCATTAAGCAATGCTTGCTTCTTTCCTGATGATTTGTATTATTAATTCTCTTTTATATTAGATTAAAGCATGATGGCTCTAATTTGAGAACTCATGAATAATAATAATTGGCTGAAAACCTTTTATCATCTGTGTTTGCTGTCAGGTTCTTACAAGAGCGCTAACATAACCAATACTAAACAACAAAACTATTGTCATCTACTAACTGAATTTGATTTATTAGAATTACCGTACTTGTTTCAGTTTGGCTTTAAGTGAGATAGCCAGAACAAATAAATCCAGCGAATAGCCTGAGCCCATCTTGGGCCCCCCCAAAAAACTGTGGTGGAGTTTGGTTCTTTTGTTGTTGTGTAGTGGCTCCATGAAAAAATTCATCAGTGCTAAATATTTCATGAATAAACTCCAGAGTTGGCTTGTTGTCAAAGGTCCAACAGGTGACTCATCAAACACGCTCTTTGCAACTGCAATTAAAGCCTTTGGTGTGCAGCGACAGTTGTCTTCAAGGGTTTTAATCTTCAGATGCAGACGTGGCCTAATTTCTAGACTATAACAAATCTGATTTATTTGATCCTTTCCGCTTCTTTCCTTAGCTGTGTGAGAAAGAGAGGCTTTTTTTTCTCCTCAGAGACTCCTGACTCACCATCAGCATCATCAGCATCGTGCTGTTATAGTTGACAGCCTCTCCATGAAAACTGGTCTATTTTTGACTGAAAATGGCTGCCAGGGGGCATGTTATACAGACGACCGACAGTGGGGTGGGAGGAAAAGATGGTGGTGTGTGTGTGTGTTTGTGTCATCCACATCTCTTGCTGTTCAGTCACGCGCCACCTGGTTTTATTTTCAGGTGTTGATGTGCAACACGAGGCGGAGGAAGACTGCACGACGGAAGCAACAACTCCCACCTCGTTCGACCCTGTCGGCCAATCCCAAACCAGCACGCTGGAGCTGGAGGAGATGGCTCCTGAGGAGGCTGCTCCCTCCCCAGAGGAGGTCAGTCTCGCAGCTAAAGACGCCAGCACTGCTGTGGACGTTAGTCCCCAGAAGGAGGGACCTCGTCCTGCAGACGGTGGCCGATCAAACGCTGAGAAAGACTCTGAGAAGGGAGAGGAGCCCGAGAGCGACACGCGCTCAGGCGGCCAATCGGTGGACGAGCTGCTGGCCGATTGGCGGGAAGACTTGGAAGCGTTCCAGCAGATGGAGAAGGATGAGCTCTGACAACCAACAGGCGTGCCACACCCAACAACCGTGGCCTGATCCCGCTTGTGGGGAGAAACCCGGTATAGGAACTAATCACAGCCCACCTGCCGCGTTCTCATGAAGTCAAATAAAAGCCGGCACACATGTTTGAAGACTGTTGGAGGCGCTTGCCATCGTTGTGGATGGCAACATGTGCCAAAGCCGGGCCACACACTGTACCTTCAGACACAAAGGGAACCTTTTTAGCCTGGTCCACTATGGGCGATACAAGAGTTTTTACCTCACGTTCTCATACAGTCTGCTGATCTGTCTGACGAACTGTAACGAATGACTTGGGCCAGACTGTCTGGTGCAGCGTCTCACTTTCATCTACATATTACTTCACAAACTGTCTTTCTTTCTATGCATTGCGGACATACGTGGATGCTGGTCCTGCAGAAACTGTTCTGAGTAATCCATTGACCAATTCATTTTATTTAAATGTGATAAGGAAGTATAAAGCTGCATTTAATGTTGTCATGGTCTTGGGTCAGTCCTAGGTACATATAGATGTTAATTTAATTACTAGGTTTATGTAAGGAAGGAAGAATATTGAACCAACTGAAGAGCTGCGGAATCCCAGACAAAGTGGAGGTCCACATCTTTAGGTCTGGGTTTTGGAAATATAAACTCATCTGTCGGTGTAAATGTGGACGCGTGGAGACATGTTGATGATACAACACAACGCTGCTTTGCTCAGGTTCTGTTTAATTCCTCACAACAATCTCTGGACCACTTCGGGTGGAGCACACCCACCCACTAGCGGCACCTGTGCGTGGGAAACGGCCACCACCAGGGGGCGCCACGCGGTCTTTGTCATGTAGCAGCTGACGGATCAAATTCTGCAGGTAGAAACCTGATTAAACTGAATAAAATTGAGAGAAATTTGATGAGAATGCGCTTGAATCTTTGCATTTGACAAACACTTTAGGGTTCCAATGGGAAAAAAAGTCGATGTTTTAACCTATACTTGAGTTAACGCTTTTCTTTATTTCTATCAAAGCAAAGTGGTAAAATGCTTTGAGGATCCAGACTGATAAAAAGTGGGCTTTTTTTGCAGAGGGAACCCAGAGAACCTGCATCACCCGGGCGAAATCAGAAACTTGGTTGTGCAGCGGTTGAACCCAGCAGAAGTAGAAGTTAAAAAAAAAAGAGTACATTCTGCTTTTCTGGAATAGTTGCAGCAAAAGAAGCGTTGAAAAGTCACAGACTACTTTTCCTGCTAATTACTTAGCCTACTTCAGTCAAATTTTAAATTTTTTCCTCAAGACAAATGAAAACAACTACTAATAGTGGATGAACCAACCTCACAACAAACCCTTAAAAATGTTTAGCCAACCGAGCAAAAGATAGCAAAAAGGCCACCGGAGCTAGCAGAGTGCCATGTTTCGCCCACTCGGCCGCGGCGAGCGTCGACGAGCCCGCGGAGCGTGCGTTAGTCGGGATAAAGCCGGCTCCCTCGGCAAGATGGCTGCGTGGCTGCGCGCGAGAGCGGCATCCTGGTGGAATGACGCAAGCCACACTTGACGCTCAGTCCTCGAGCCTCCGCGAGCGTCCGCGAGCCTCCGCGAGCTCTCCAGCCTCCATAGCGCAGATCCCGCCCGTCACGCCAGCCGAGGACCGGCCGAGCCTCCCCGGGACCGAGCGGAACCGCTTCGTCTGAGTAAGTGACCCCGGGATTCGCTTCTTTAATCGCCGCGTGTCCCGTCGGCGTGATCCGCGCCGCCCGTGGCTCCTTTGGCTCCCGACTCCCCTCTTTTGTTGTTGTTTCCTGAATGTTGCTGCAATTAACCGGCGCTTTCTTTCCCCGACGCTGGACTCGGTACGTGGATGTCGCCGCTGTTGGTTTATCTCCATTTGTTGTGTTAGGAATTGCGCACAAGTGGGATCCGGGACGTCTTTTTGACGTTGTTTTTTTTTTTTAAGTTTATGTTGACTCGAGTTAAAGAGCGTGTTTTAAAATTTTCCACACATCCTGGTTGGCTGCGCCGGCCCCTTCGCCCCGCTGCTTCCTCCCCGCCTGCCCTAAAGGCCGTGTTTCCCCCGGAGGAAAACCTCAGCCCGGGGGACTGGAGCCGGTTCTGGGGTGGCTGCTGGCCGGTAACCTTTGAGCAAACGCAACTCCCGTGTTCTAAACACACGGGGACATTTGGACGCGAGGCTCAGCAGCACGTGGATCCAGCTGCTGAGCCGCACCGGAGCCGAAACCGGGACCAGGACCGAGATCTGTGCCTCTGTGTACTCTGTAACAGATGGCAAGATGGCAGTAAATAACTGCATGCAACAGGATTGTATCTAAAGGCTCTTTTCTCCCCTTTTTTTGTCGGTGTTGGGGGGAAAATGGGTCCATCTGCAGGTTTGAAGAACGGACTAATTTACTCCTGCAGACACTGGAGGACTTGTTCACTTCCCTGTTTGTGTAAAGCTGTGCAGCCACATGTGGTTATTAGCCGGGACTTAGACACACACATAAAGACCTCACATTTAGGGGCCGCGGCCAGCCGCTTAGACCCCTGGCTGTACCTCCTCACCTGTCTGCTGCCCTGATTTATTTGTCCATCTCCATCACTCCGTATCGATCTCCATGCCTCTCTGACCCACCCCTCACTTGCTTATCAAACAGATTTCTCTGTGTGTGTGTGCGTGTGTGTGTTTTGTATAAAAGAGCCTACAACAGAAATGTAACACTTCTCTCTGCTTAAGCTAAGAGACCACTTCTTTCACTGTTATTGTTTTCCTGAGCTCTTCTCAGTCCACACTAATTAGACAGCAGGTCTGGCGGATGCGTAGCTGCCTGTTTTCGTGGCTGTTATGATATTTATTGTGTAGGTGGATGGACAGAGAGGTATTTCCTCACTGAATGTGGCCAACAGGGGCGATGCGTATTGCAGCATAGGAAGCACAAGGCCAGCACAACCCGACACCGCTGCATCTGGCCACCTGACTGATGGGCTGCCGTCCGCTGCCGACCTCGATGGAAACCCGTGCTGGCCAAGGCTGCGCCGTCAACCCTGTGTCCTGTTGTGTGCGTTCGGAGTCCGGTTAGGTTTGGACGGCCTCCTCTCTGCTTATCTGGTGTCTCGCTTGGATGGCCGCCGTTAAGCTGTGCTGTATTTTCTCCCTGGGCAGAATGTGTCTGTTTCCCATCACTGCTGTGGATAGAAAGATGTCTGAAGGGTCTCTCAGTGGCATTTTCCTGCAAAGATGAGGACAAGTCAATAAAGGACTCTTGAAGAGCACGCTGCCACAAAAAAAGACTTATTGTCCCTCCTGTACATCAGTGTAGGCTTACATTGATGTTTGGAAGTCTGAAACCCACATTTAAGCTGCAGCACAGTTCAGCAGGGAGGAATTTGCTTTGACCTGAGCTGACTTCTCGCTGCAGGCAGCGACGACCAGCCGGGGCTGCGTCCGCTACTCAAACAGCATGACATCACGGCACCGTGACTCACAACGGTGGCGTAGCTTGCTAACAAATTCAACAAGGGAGAAGAACATGAGTCAAAGATCTGCTGCCTGCTAGAACCATTCATTTAAATGAAAGTGCACAGCGCTCTGTCTTTTTCCTGCCTGATCAATAAAAAGCTCTATAGCAACATTTCTGGAATGTCTTGAAAAACTGAATAACTTAAAGAAAGTTCATGAGTGTTCCGTGCCCGTGTAATGTAATTAGATACTTGATGATCATTTTAATCCAACCTGTCAGGATTCTTATTGCCTGTGCCAAACGGGAGCAGCCCTTCTGCACATCGGTTCTTAATTGATTCTAGCCATCAGAGACAGAGCGCTTCAGGACTCTGGTAAATGACAAACCTTTCTGTCTGCACCGTTTAAAAAAAGGTGCGGCATGCGCATGAATGCATAATGTTGTTAGCGGTGTCACGCGGAGTCGTAGGACACAAACTCGTCCAACGAGGGGAAGCAGTTCCTCGTTTTGTTCTTTATTCACACACACACATTGAGCTAAAAGAGCCTTTGTCAATCATCCTGCTGCCGTCTGCTGTATTAGTGCAGGATCGATTACGCTTTCCCAGCGTGGAGGTAACCTTCGATAAATATTAATGCTGTTGTCCTGTTATTTGTTTGTAGCTCAGATGATTTGGAATCCAGAGTCGCTGACCTTGTGCAGCGGCTTGGTCAGCGTGGGGCTGGTTTCATCCACCCAGAGCGACTGTCTGTTGGTAAATGTGATGAATAAGCATTTATTCATGCATCCTTGACTTGTAGAGGATGGCGTAAACCCCAGCAAACAGCTCCTTTATTGGGCCGCCGCTTTGTGCGTTTGCAGCTGTATTTTTGAGCGCAGCTTTGAGTTGCAGTCTTAGATTGATGGGATAGCCACAGCACAGCCGAAACATTTATTCAGTCACTCTGTTATCGTCTTTGTCTTTTCACGTGCAGACTCTTCACACTTTGGCCTCATTTCTCCTCAGGCACAGCTGAAGGCAGAACAAAATAGACTAAATGGTAGACTGAAACGGGCGTGACTTCTTTCTTTTTGCTCACTTAGGAGGAATCGGTCTCGCCCGTTGGAAGAAAGCAGTATAAAGACAGATTGATAATAGGCCTCGGATGAGACATTTTATCCTCCAAGCTTGCCTCTTTGAGGGGGAACAATTGTTTTATTGTATGGTTTGGTGTGACTTTCCCAAAGATAGGCCTCAGTTCAGATTTCAATTAGATGCTGCTGGTCTCCGAGGAGACGCTCATCCTTCCAGTCAATTGTTTCATCTATTTCTCATCATATCTGTCTTACAGGAAATGGCGAGGGCCTTGTAGACGCTCTCTGCTAATCATGCAAAGTCAGAGGAAAAAAACAACACAGCAGCTTCACGTCAGCTGCGTGTGTGTCTGGCTGCAGAACAGAGGAGTTCCTGTAGGCTGATTTTCCCACCCTAGACCCTATCCATCCTCTCTGACCACGTGTCGGACCCGCTGCCACAGAAGAGAAATGAGCAGATGGTGGGAGAAAGAGGACCTGTATATTTGAAGCGGAGCTCACGGCCCGGTAGCACGTTGGCTCGGCTCAGCGGCTTGTCGGGCTGATTGAGTGCTTAGACTGGGAGCTGTGGCGAGGCGCTGCATTTGCTGCCTGGTTGGAGTAAATATTATGGTGTGTTGGCCAGGAGCTGCTCTCAGGCTCTGTTTTGTCACAGAGGAAAGGACACGTTGGACACACTTGAGCAGCAGTGTGTTTTACAGCCATAAAGACACTTCAGATATACACACCAGTCTGCTTTCAACGGCGTCTGGAAGAGCGCGGGTCGGTGGGATGCAGCACCGCCATCTTCCTCTCGGCCACGGCTAGAGCATCATCATCATCGTCACCATCACCATCCACAACGGAGCCACACCAGGTGTCCTTGTGATGTCATCACTCTCCCCACCCAGTTGCATTTTTCAGGGAAGCCGAAACAGTCGCACGCGCTTGTAAGGCATTACCATCCGGACGGGAATGTATCACGGAGGAAGATTCCGATCCACCAGCCGTTCCCTGCCTGCTCCTCCCTTCGGTGTGTCCTCCTCCTCCTCCTCCTCCTCCTCCTCCGCCTGCACTCAGCCAGTTTTTCAGGCTCCTTTATTTGCTCACTGCCTCTGACACAACCCTGTGTTTCGAGAAATCACCTTTGCGCCACACACTGCTCAACCTGTGTGCCCTGCGTGTTTATGCAAGCGCACAGGCTCCCGTCCTCCTCGCACGGCTCCTTCCAGTTCCTCCTTTGACAAACTGACTCGCTGAAGAGGGTTATTCACATAGCCGGGAGCAGGCACAGACAAGTCTGCAGCTTTGCCAAATCAGACTCTGCTGCAGGCTCTGGTCCTCTGCCACGTGTTGACTTCTCTCTCTGGCCTTCGCGTTCCCCGTGGTTGGCTCTCGGCCTATCGTTTTCGGTGTGTTTTATAATAAAAGACCGTTTAGTCGCTGCCTAATATGATGCCAACAATATGGCCACGGCGTGCAGGCTGACGTCTCAACGTTATTTCTGACATTCATTCTGGCTACATGTGTGAAAGCATTTTGTGGGAGGAGGAGATGAGGAGGAGGAGGAGGAGGAGGAGGAGGAGGAGGAGGGCTGGTGTGGGGGTCAGTCCTCAGCATACTGGTCACATCAGGAACATTTAACTGGGGCCTGTGCAGCGTCTGATGGTTCAGCCCTTGGCTGCGGGTATGTCTCTGGGGTGGTGCTCAGCAAAAACCTGCCAGTGCTGAATGTGCACACACACACACACACACACACACACACACTCACACACACACTTCAGTCAAACAGCTTGTTTTCACCCCAAAGTCTGTTTAGCATCTATGGAGTGTGAGCAGTTTAGTTCACACGTGTTAACAGGAAATGGAATTCCCCCCACACGGATTCACGCAGCCTGGGAAGCCCTGGGACGCACGTGTCTGTTTGTAGTCGACTCCTGCTCATTTTAATGTTTTAGTGTGCACAAATGAAAAGACTTCAGCCTGCCCACGCTCTTGAGACCCTTTGAAACTTAAATTCAATCGAGGCTGCTCCCATTTCTGAGCGGATTCAAGCAGCAGAAGGGATTCTCCCTGTTTTGCCTGCCTTTGTAGTTTTTTTTCCTGCCTTCTTACACCTTTCTGCTTCATCCTGCTCAGATCCTCTGACAGGTAACATCTGCAGAGTTTCCCAGCTCCGCTTAACCCAGCTCGGTGAGGTGACAGGTTATTCCTGGAGCTCTGGAGTGGGAGACTGCCGTGGGAGCTTCCAGCTGTGCATGTGTCCGAGGCGTCTCAGCCTGTCTAGACCAGGCCACACACCCCTGCCTCCCATCAACCCCCAGCATGATAAAAAAAACAAATAAGGTATAGAAATGTTAGTCCTCTTGTTGCTCCTGCAGGCTTTTGACACCCGGCTGGGAGATGCAGCGTTAGTTGGGGCTGTAATGCTGATGGATATGCCGTCCTGTGAAGCCCTCTGGGTTGCAGCTACCACCTCACATTATCAGGAGTGATGAGCCAAACCAGCCTAGAATCAGTAGAAATGACGAGAGGAAAACGTCCCTTTGCAGGTACATTTTCCCCACACGGTTGCTTCTCAGCAGGACTCGTTGGTTCCCAGGAGGGCGATTGACTCGCAGTTACGCTGTGATGATTGTTTCTTTCTTTTACACAGTAGCCAATTTACCCTGAATAAGGGAAGCCAACCACAAAGTAAAAAAGATAGAAACCGGAGGAACAGTGACAGTTTCGTTTAGGCCAAACAGGGTTGGAATTGGTGACATAGAACCACAGTCTGAAAGGACTCGGTTGGCTCTGTCAACACAGGAATCATCATCAGCACATCCCTGCAAACGCAGTCGCTAACCCTCCAACAGAGCTCCACATTCACACTCGTATTTTTGTGTCCCACCTTTTCGTTTCAGCGTTGTACCCCCACCTACAGCAATACCCGCTTCCGTTTTTAGCACTTCTGGTTCTCACCAGTTACCACCCCCACCACCCTGCACACTCTGCTTTTTCACATTTGTGTGACTGCTGCAGGTTCCATTTAGATGATGAGTGTGTGTGTGTGTGTGTGTGTGTGTGTGTGTGTGTGTGTGTGTGTGTGTGTGCGTGCGTGTGTGCGTGCGTGTGCGTGTGGTCATCAGCCCAGTCAGATGGCTCCCGTCAAAGACAACATATGGCATGTACGAGTGACGCACACTATTGTGTAACACTTGGGAGACAGTGTGTGATTGACTGACAGTGACGCTCGCTGCCTGCCTGGAATCAGCTGCCCCTTTCTCACAAAGAAATAAAAAATATCAGATTTAATTTATCTGTCAACACAGGAATCATCATCAGCACATCCCTGCAAACGCAGTCGCTAACCCTCCAACAGAGCTCCACATTCACTCGTATTTTTGTGTCCACCTTTTCGTGTCAGCGTGTACCCCCACCTACAGCAATACCCGCTTCCGTTTTTAGCACTTCTGTTCTCACCAGTTACCACCCCCACCACCCCCACCACCCTGCACACTCTGCTTTTTCACATATGTGTGACTGCTGCAGGTTCCATTTAGATGATGAGTGCGTGTGTGTGTGTGTGTGTGTGTGTGTGTGTGTGTGTGTGTGTGTGTGTGTGTGTGTGTGTGTGTGTGTGTGTGTGTGTGTGTGTGTGTGTGTGCGTGCGTGCGTGCGTGCGTGCGTGCGTGCGTGCGTGCGTGCGTGCGTGTGTGCGTGTGGTCATCAGCCCAGTCAGATGGCTCCCGTCAAAGACAACATATGGCATGTACGAGTGACGCACACTATTGTGTAACACTTGGGAGACAGTGTGTGATTGACTGACAGTGACGCTCGCTGCCTGCCTGGAATCAGCTGCCCCTTTTCTCACAAAGAAATAAAAAATATCAGATTTAATTTAGTCCAGAACTCGAGACATTAAACAACCGTCGGCCAGAACCTGCATAGATCCTGTAGTTAGATCCAGAGATTAGCATCCGTGTGTCCTTCTATACTAAACTCTGACCAGAGTAGATCTTGATCTTGCCCAGAGCCTGTTTTTTGGGGGTTTTGGGCAGAACTGGTTCCGTTTCTGGTTTTGTAACCCTCGTTTCTGCCCTGGACCAGGTGATGAGGAGGGGATTCAGAGAGTGAGGCCATGGGCTGCACCTCAGCCAAGCAGGTGTCGGCCGTGCCCAACGATGAGGAGGGACGCGGGAAGGCCTACAGCAATGGCGACCTCTATGCCGGTCAGTAAACACACACACACACAAACTTCAGGGCTGCCTTTCTCTCTGTTAACTGCGCAGCGCCGACCCCTCACCCCTTCTGTTCTCCCAGTTAATCGCCGAGGTCACTTCCCTTTTTGCAAACCATTACTGTCAACACCAGAGTTTTATTGGAGCCGTTAACTTTGACAGGGGAGAGAGGAAGTCACTGACACTACAGAGTTTGACTCCCTCACATGGATTCTTTAGTTCGCATTTTCACTTTGTTGCAGCAGGCAGTAAAAACCAGGCACCAGAAGGCCTGCCGTGACCAGTCTGCCACCATTTCACCCAGTTTATGTGCCAGACTCCAGGGCTGAAGGGCTTCCCCTTTTAACTGTCAGCTCACACTGATTTGCCACATGATGAACAGTTTCTGCCACTTTTGAATGTTTGTCAAGCTTTTAATCCCTGGCAGTGTTTGCTCAGGTTTTTTACAGTGAAATAATTGAAAATGTGTAGCGCACAACCTTTGGTTTGTTCTCCATCTTCATCCAAAACATCCTGACTGTTGTGCATTAGAGGCCATTAATGAGGGTGGAAGCCTAGTGAAAGAGAGCACTGATGGGTGCTGGAAAGATTAACAGGGATTAAGAATTAGGAGTAACACGCCGGTGTAGCTGCACCGGGGGGCAGATTGAGGCGACAGATGCCCATCCAACGGAGGCGCTTCATACCTCTTCCTGAGCCTCTCCAGTTGTTGTCCCCTCTGTCGGTGGGTTTTTACTGAAGATCAATCTGTTCGTCCGAACCTCCCCCCCCCCGCGCGCTCAACGTCTGGTCTCACGTCTCATTTCCCTCCTTGTGTCTGAAGTGGCGACGGAACGAGACAGGAAATGAGAGGGTGAGATGGGAGAACTGGAGCGTTTTCCTGGAGAGAGGACGGGAGGAGGACGTGTGATAGCGCTCTATTCCTCTGTCCCTCTCTCTCCTCCTAGCCTGTGGCCGGCTTAGATTGTCTTTTCCCTTCGAGTGCTCCTTCTTTCCTCTATCACCCTCCACTCTCTATTTTGGGTCTTTGGCGTCCCCCGTCTCCTCTCTCCCTCCTTTTCCTGTCCCAGTGTTTTTTTCCCTCTCATCTTTGGCACAACATCGGGTCAGAACCTTTTGTCCATTCAGTCTCGCTTCCTCTTTCCTCTCTGGATAATTTCTGATATCTCTCCATCTCTTGACTCTTATCTTCGGTAATAATTAGGTTGGTAAAGAAACAATAACCGTTACCGTATGTCATCAAATGTCTTTTTCTGCCCATAGCGTGTTCAGGCAGGGTATTCACACATGGAGCAAACAGCACGCCCCCTCCCCACCTGTAAAATATCAGTTTATTGTGGAAATCGAAGTCTTCTCCTCATCCAGGTATTTTTATTTGTTCCCTCCTGCCTCGGTAACCAAACCCACATGCAGTGTTTTTCAGTTTTTAGACGTAACTACACTCCTCCAGACCTGGAAAGCTGCAAGAAAAAAAAAAAAAAAAGCAGACATTTGTGTTTGTACGCAGAGTGGAGAGAGCCGCGACGAAGCCTGGATCACGGCCATCATGTCCGGCCACTGAACTCCTCATTCCCGGGTGTTTCTGGTATCTTTTAGGCGGAGCAAAGCCGTTTTTTCTCCCCACTCCCCACATCTGGGCCTGGGGTTGCCATCGGCTCATGGAGGGCAGACGCAGGCTCTCTGCCTTGGTGCGGTCGCGCTCGCATATGCTAAAGTTGCCTTCAGTGTGGGAGGTAGTCCACGCTGATCTCCTTTCAGCAGATTGTCTGTCTGTGTGTGTGTGTGTGTGTGTCCCAGATATTGTGGCTGCCTGCTCTGTCGGACTACTGCCCCCCCCCACCCTCCGCCCCCGCCCTCTCTGTCGCTCACACACAATAACCGGAAAAGTCTGAGCTGCGTTACACAAACACCGACGGCCGAGGAGGGAAAATGGCAACACTCTGCACAGCACCGCACAACCGATGCCTGCAATAATCACAGTCGGAGGGGATGGAGTCGAGGCGACGCGCGTTCTTGTATTTTGATGGTCTTTCCTGACAAAGCGCAGTTTTCACTCCAAAACCTGTCAGTTTCATGGAAAACAGTGGGAAGAAAGAGTGCTGAATATCTCCAGCAATAAAACCATTTCAAAACTGGCATATTTTAACTCGAGACAAAAGTAACATTTTTTATCTAATTTTTTTAATCTGCTTTCCGATTTTCTACAGATGAAACCTACAAAAAAGAGTCAGACGATCGTTAGGATATTAACATTGTGAACAGTCTCATTTCACATTAACAGGATATCAGAATACACTGATAATATTCTCCTGCTACAATTATTCACCAGGATATTTACCTAAAACCCAGTATTGGTGAAATGTGTCCTTTTGTCCCCACTATTTAAATCTTTGTGCACATCGGGCATAAGATGACGAAGCTGCAGAATCAGTGACTCAGCTGTAATAGAATCACACACGCACACGCACACAAGCACACGCACACATCATCAGTCGGTATTTTGAGGTCAATTCAGAGAACAAGGCTTAATCAGAGATGAGGAAGAAGCCCACGTCCCAGAAATCGTTTCCTCTCTAAACGGCCCCACTCTTCCACCTCCCTCTCTGCCTCCAGCATCAGTCCCTCTCCATCACGCTCATTCCAAGTCTGCCGTCAGCACGGGGATGTTCTCCTGTCTTCTGGTAGTAAAGGCAACACACACACACACACAATGTGAACTTTGGGTCGTGAGTTTAATAAACCACAACATAATAAACAGCAAGTGACTGTAATGAGGGGATTGTTGCTCTGTCTCAGGATTGAACTCATAACCAGTCAAACTGCGTCCTGTCTGAACTTTAAACTGGATTTCTCCCAAGCGCTGCCTGGGAAAACGCATCTGCCGAACATGCAGATCACATTGCTTGAAACATGCGCAGATGCCGGCTGTGACTAGAGCTGCGTGCACGAGCCCTTCAGTCTGTTTCCTGCTGCGGCTCCATAAAACTGCATGTTTATCCAGCACATCTTGACTCGCTGAACCTGCGTAGTCGTCGTGTGAGTTAGCATGTTCAGACGGGAGCTGCTGCACTTCTACTTGTTTACATTCCTGGAGCGAACAGAAGAAAAGCTCTTGGCACTTGGATTGATTTCATGAGCGCACAAGTAAAATGGAGACACAAGGGATTGATCTCTCTCTCTCTCTCTCTCTCTCTCTCTCTCTCTCTCTCTCTCTCTCTCTCTCTCTCTCTCTCT
>CAAE01014025.1:59462-130412 GCA_000180735.1 Tetraodon nigroviridis | reverse complement strand
CTCTCTCTCTCTCTCTCTCTCTCTCTCTCTCTCTCTCTCTCTCTCTCTCTCTCTCTCTCTCTCAGCTGGGTCCAGGGCGGTGACAGGCAGCTGATAGGGTTAGTGCAAAATACAAGTGCACTGGAGAAAGTGTGTGTGTGTGTGCGTGCACGTGTACGTACTCCGCTTATCAGTAAAATATTAAGCTCAGCAGTAATGCCGGTGTGATTGTGTTGTTCTGCTCAAGGTTAGACGGGTTTTATGTCTCTGGCGCTATATTAGCCTTTTGCTAACTCATACCTATAATTTATTGCCGTCATATATAAGTCCGCGCCAGCTCCCTGTATAAATATAGATACACATATAGTCGGAGGTGATAAATCGGTCATGAGAGTATGCAGGTTTTAATGAACGGGAGCCTTGCTGCACAAACCTGTTTCGGGGGTTGACTTCAGGGGGCCGTCGGTGCTTGAGCAGAGCTCTGACCCTTCGATGCTGAAATGTTACAATAAATGTGTGTCAGCACTGGGTTTTAAACTGGTGGGGCATTTTGTTTTATATAATCTAACTCTCGGGGCTGTCTGTGTAGCTTAGAAAGTGTGTAACCTATCTGTAATCCCCTTATCTCCCTCTTCCGGTTTCCTCTCTGCTGCCTCCTGCTCTCCTCCCCGTCCACCCGGTGGCCTCTCACCGTTCTCTACAGATGAGCTGCCATAGCTAAATTGGAAAGGAGGAGGCCGTTGCGGTGCTCCCTGTGCCTCAGCTGTCACGTCGGCTCCGTGAAAGTGTGGATCAGTTTGTAGTTATCAGATTATCCTGGATTAATTCCAACTTGAGTCGGTTGTGCAGCCACAGGTGATGTGGCCTGATGCAGGAAGGGCTCTAAATCTGACACCAGTCCATTTCCTTTGGCTATGTAGATGATGAAGGGGAGGATGTCTCCTTCTTCATATTGTCCCTCATGTCCCGGCTTTAACCACACTCTTGTCTCCCCCTCAGATGAATACAAGATGAAGGGAGTGGAGGAGGTGAAGTACATGAGAGGGGATGAAAACCGGGTGAACGCTCGCAACCAGGAGAACCTGGTGAGACGCACTCACAGCCTGCACACACACTCGGGCCTTTTCCTGACAGCTTATCAGCTCATGCGCCCGCGCACACACACACACACACACACACAGACACACACACAAAGACATGCCTCACATGCAGGTAGCAACAACTTGCCAGCATGCGTGGAATGCGAGGGGCTGATGGCTTGGCTGGGTTGACCCGGGCCTTCGTGAGAAGCAGATGCTACGCTATCCCCCAAGCCATTTTTAAACCTGTCAAGCAAACATTCAGCCTCTCCAGGCTGGATGGATGCTTTAGCTTCCAGCTAAGATGCAGATTGGCATCCTCGCCAGCACAACCACTGGTTAAAGCGTGATAGCGTGAAATAAGTTCTGAAATCAGGTCAGCCTGCCTGGCGTCTGCCAGCAGCGAGGGGAAGAGAATCAGCACAGCTATGGATGCTAATTAAAAATGTTAGCAGCCCCGCGCTGCCTTTAATCTGCACCACCGTGGCCCAAATATCAGCGCTGCCGGTAACAGCCTGTAAACACTGAATATCAAACCCAAATCCACACCAGCCCCACAGACGTTTGGGGGAGCTGCTCCTGTCCAGCGGTGGCAGCAGACTTGTGTCTTCCCTTTCCTGGACGCCGTAAACACACAGCGTGAACTTTTATTACCCAGGTTGCAAAACCATTTTCTGTCAAACAGTCACAGATGTGTTTGTTTTTAATCTTGGTTTTTTTTTTGACATTGTGTGTTTTTCGAATTTCATTCTCCCCTAAAAGAAAAATACCAAGTCAGGGTGTGTAACTGGAAGAATCTACACAACCAGCTGATGTTGCAGTGTCACAAATCAGCCAGAGACACGCTTGTTTCTGTCCCCCTGCACACAAAAACGCTTACTGAAAGTGTCTGTCAGGATGTCCCAGCAGGGAGAGGACCTCATTTAATAGTGTGTGTGTGTGTGTGTGTGTGTGTGTGTGTGTGTGTGTGTGTGTGTGTGTGTGTGTGTGTGTGTGTCTTTGTGTGTTCACTGGTTTGTTTGTTTCAGGAGAAGAGTAATGTGCAGTACCGGGGCAAGCCACAAAAGGAGGTCGCTGCAGCAAACATCAAGTCTAAGTAAGCAGCCGGTGAAGGATGGTGAAGGATGGTGAAGGACGGTGAAGGATGGTGAAGGATGGTGAAGGATGGTGAAGCACGGTCAAGGATGGTGAAGGATGGTGAACGATGGTGAAGGATGGTGAAGGATGGTGAAGGATGGTGAAGGATGGTGAAGGACGGTGAAGGATGGTGAAGGACGGTGAAGGACGGTGAAGGATGGTGAAGGATGGTGAAGGATGGTGAAGGATGGTGAAGGACGGTGAAGGATGGTGAAGGATGGTGAAGGATGGTGAACGATGGTGAAGGACGGTGAAGGACGGTGAAGGACGGTGAAGAATGGTGAAGGATGGTGAAGGATGGTGAAGGACGGTGAAGGATGGTGAAGGACGGTGAAGAATGGTGAAGGATGGTGAAGGATGGTGAAGGATGGTGAAGGATGGTGAAGGACGGTGAAGGATGGTGAAGGATGGTGAAGGACGGTGAAGGATGGTGAAGGACGGTGAAGGACGGTGAAGGATGGTGAAGGATGGTGAAGGACGGTGAAGGCTGCGTTGTTCAACCGCCTGGACTGTCTGAGTTGCGGAGAGGTTGTCTCTAGAGTATAAAGACTCTAAATGGCAGAACTAAAATGGTAAAGCGCAAACACCAGGCTGGAAGTTTAGGTGGGATCCAGTTTGTGTCCACAGGTCTGGAACAAAGGTCACAGGGGTCAGAGGTCAACTTACTGCGATCAATTTTACCTCTGGCCAATAGTAATTCTTTTGAATAACACACACTATTGACCAGTGTAAGTGGATTAGTTTTAACTCTCCTGCGGCCGAAGCTCCAGATTCCCAGGATTCATCCCGGACAACTGGGATGTTCTCCCTAATCCCACGTTTTCTGCCCCGTCTCGGGGCAGACTGTTCATAAGCCGGTGTTTGTAAGGTGGCTGTTGGCCTCTGTGCAAAGACACACTGCAGTTTTGGGGTTTTCTGTCTGCTTTTATTGCCGCCTCTGATGGAACTCCAGATCTTTTAGTTGGTTGGGAGGCGATTGGCTCCAACTCCATATCTCCATTCTGAGAAAAAGCTTGAGGAAAATAATAATTTCAGTTCCTTCACAGCATCACAATTGTGGATTTCTCACACTACTGTGAGGAATGCGTGTGTGTGTTTCTGTGTTTGTGCAGCGTAGGGGTGTAATGGAAAATTCTCATGATGCGTTCGCTGCCTCCCCCTCCTCCCTGTCTCTGACTTCCTCTCTCACTCCTCCCCCCCCCCCTCCTCCTCCTCCTCCTTTCTCAGCATTCACACTTCGGAGAGCCAGCAGGAATTTTTCAGGATGCTGGATGAGAAGATTGAGAAGGTGAGGAGGCGTGTTTAACGTGGAAAGAGACGCGATGGAGACGGCCGCTCTGGTGAGGCCGAGCTGAGGGGGAGGAAACGACCTCTTCTCCTCTGTGGCCCCAGCGGCTCTTCTGATCAAAATAACTGACAGTTACACAAGTGAAGACCCAGAAACGACTGTTAAATGGAGTTAAAAATAGGTGGTTTTTACTGGCCACAACATTCTCTCAGGAAGCTGTTGTTTGAAATAAAACTGCGACCAGAAGAGGTTTCCTCCAACCCTCCGAGCTCCGTCTACTTGTACTTTACTCAAATACCATTAAGATTGGTTTGAAATGCAGTTGAACGGTTGGATGTTGGATGTTGGATGTTGGCCTTTAGACTCCTGGTGTGTGATCATTCCCAAACAAATAGGTAGGTAACGTTTGTGTTGAATGTGAGTCTTTCCGGGGGCTGGTCCAGCCCTCATTCTTCCGTGACACGGATCCTCCATGTGTAAAGGTGTGTGTGGGTCACAGGTGTGTGTGTGAGGAGGTGGAGGTGAAGTCGGTTCCTTCTGAACAGAAGTAAAACACATCAGAGCGGAGAAGAGGAAGTGGAAATGATGAAGGTGTCTTTTTCTGCAGGGGCGAGACTACTGCTCAGAAGGGGAGGAGGACGACGGGACATAGCACAGAGGCCCCTGAGGATTTCCCCCCAGATTCCGCACGCGCGCGTGTGTGTGTGTGTGTGTGTGTGTGAGCGAGCGTGAGTGTGGGAGCGTGACTGCATTTCTGAAACTACGATTGTGTAGTTGTGTGTCTGAGAGGAAGATTTAATCAGTGTTCTGCTAGAGGTTGTCATTGTGACCGAACCTTGTGTAAGCGTGCGCGCGCGCGCGTGTGTGTGTGTGTGTGTGGTTTGAACGATGGCAAAGATAGTATTTTAATCATAAAAGAAAAGGTATATGTGTGAGAGAGGAAGAGAGAATGGGATAAAGGACTCCTCCTCTTCAGCCCTGCCGTCCCGGGAGCGGACAAGTGGACGCGGCAGCGCTCCACGCTGGGATGGAGGGATGAGGAAGGTGACCCCTCACAGCAGCGGAGGCCGTACACAGCCGTCTCCTCGCGAGGCTTCTCATGTCTCCTCCTCGCTCAGTGCTCCAGCGCTCCCAACCTGGACGTCGGTCTCTGCAGCGGCAGGTTGGATGGATGGGAGCACAAGTGGAACCACAGCAGCAACAAACGGAGGAGAACGGCTGGAGGACGGTGGAGAGGAGACGAGAGAATGAGAACTATGTGATATTTTAATAGGAGAGAAGAAGGAAGGAGCTGGTGATTTAGAGACTCCTGCCTTCTGACGTCAGAGACCTTTTTTTCTATTTCTGTTCCTCGGCCAACTGCTGGGCTTGTTTTTCTTCTCTCTCTTCTTACGCTTGGCTTCCTTTTGAATGTGTTAGCGTCGTCCCTCGCTCATTATCACCGTCAGCTCCCGCCGGTGGCAAACCAACGTTGGGAAGGCTGAAAGCGTCTGTGTCTTAAGCTGTTCCATTTTCTCCGCGTGACATGGCAGCGCTAACCGGGATGGTTTACCGTCTCCCCACCAGAACCTCCACATCTTCATCAGATCAGACTGGGCCCCAGCAGAAGATGCAGCGTGGCCGTGGGGACACAGCTGACTTTTGTTGTCATCTTCACTTGATACTTCCTGTTGTATTATTTTGAATACATTTTTCTATTAAAATTCAGAATGCAGCTGTCCCTGTAGGCGTCTCTGTCCGTGCGTGTGTGAAAACACGCTGTCAATGATCCACCTGGAGCCGCGCGGCAGCGCTCCGCCACCTGTCGGCAGGGTCAGGTACTGCAGTCAGGATCCAGCGCTCATCGGTCTCAAGGAAAAGTATGTTTGTGTCGGAGCTTCACACCAAATTGTACCACCAATGTTCCTAAAGAAATGATTAGTGCACTATTTAATTAAAAGGACAATGCGGAGCCAAGTATTGGGCCACGGCAGGGTATTCAGACTCATTTGTTTAGGCCTACATTTTTAAATAAAAATTTAAATCGAGCTGCAGAAAGCAGCGGAAGGAGAAAACTCCACCTTTAGGCCTGTCGGAGTGGCAAACATGTAGGAGCTCACCGCATTCCAGATGCAATCGTCTGAATACCTCAGGGCCCCTCAAACACCACACAAATGAACCCAGGGCTACAAATCAAACCAGCCGAGCTCATAATGAAGCCGCCGACGGTGACCCTGGCCTTGAATTGATTGGGTTTTTCTTTTTTTCTCTGGTGCTTGTCTTCCTGTGTGTGTGTGTGTGTGTGTGTGTGTGTGAGAGATCCGCTCAAATTACAAATATCCTTGCTCCTTCCACACACTTCCACCCGATTGGAACGAGGAAGTTTAGGTCGGTTATCTCGATGAATAAGAGCTTTGTGCAGGACTTCCTGGGTGACAGGAGACTTGCTGCTGAAACTGCAGTTTTTCTTGACGCCCGTGCACGTTTGCGTCAGTGTTTCCAGCGCACAGCTGACTCCACTCCTGCTGCCGATGTGCTCCCCGTGGGTGTGGGGGCCACAGCTCCCAGTGAGTGTCAGGGGATTGCTGCATTATGAAAGAGCAGTCAGTGACCTCACCGCTTCTCTGCCCAAGTGGGTGTGTGTGTGTGTGTGTGTACTGAACACGAGCACACACTCCTTTACCTCAGATGAGTCACTTTCAGGGGGCCACAGAAGGTCACACTCTGCAGCCACCGTGCACCATCAGCTGCATGAACAGGACTCCTCGCCCTCGTGCACGAGGGACATAAAGGTGGGCTTAGGGCAAACAGACATGTGGGTGAGGTAACCGAGCGATGGAGGGAGCGTGAAGGTAGAGAGAGATGTTGCCTGTTAACCTCGGACTGGAACATGGGCAGGAGAGTGTTCTTTCCACCCTGACGCAAGCGCCAATAAAGAAGCCAGAGCTCTCTGGTCAGTGGTCACAAGCGGCTCCACTCATGACGCCGGGATTGTGGCCTAAAAAGGAGAATGGGAAGTGGTGATGGGAAAACTGTGGCTAATAGGAGCTGTTGAATGTCCTCGAAGACCTGCCATCCCGATTACAGGTCCGTGGGGGTGGCTGTTACCATGGCAATGTGGTTTACTGATCGCCACCGGTACCGATTCAGACTAAGCCAAAGGATGTTAGATGTGCCTTCACGTTAAAATGTGTCCTCTGGAAGGGCGTTCGTGAAAGCCTTTTCTTTGTTTTTTTTCATCATTTCAATAAAATAAACAAGTTCAACCACGTTATCGGTCTATCTGCAGTAAATATAAACCAGTACTGAGCTTTTATGGTTCATTTTATAAATATTTAACAATAAATCCTTAAATTATTAACCTAGTATAAACACACACGCACATCAAGGTGAGAACGTATATTTAGCACATCGATTTCCTCCTGTAATCATGAGGTCGTTAGACTGTGTGTGTGTGTGTGTGTGTGTGTGTGTGTGTGTGTGTGAAATCAAACCATAGCCGCGACGCTTCTGAAGGTGAGCATGAGCACGTGCATGAGCACTGCAACCAGCCTTGGCCAGGAGGCCTCCTGAGAACCACAAGCTTCCATCATCCGACCTTCTCAACTCTTCTGATCACATTTCTCGTCCTTCAGGCCAAACGCAGTCCGAATACCCCCCCCCCAACCCCCCCGGCTCCAGGACCTTCCTGCTCTTTCCTCTTTTGGAGGAAACTGCCTCCATCACAGCACAATTCTTTCCATCCATCCTCACACACGTTCGCCCCTCCTCCATCTGTATGTGAAGCCTCTTTATATGCAGATCATACTCTGGATTAGCCTGGCAGGAAAACAACCCTCGCGGCGGGGACTGGGGGGGCTTTTGAAGGTAGAACTGGGTCTGCTCGGTTTCCTGATTCATGTCCTAAAGAGGTGACCTAGTTAAACACAGCACGACTATTTCACACTCACACATCTGCTGAAGTAACCACGGAGACGCTAAATCCACCGCCGCTGATGGGCAGCAGCTCTCTGTCTGCTTCACACACGACAAGTGTGTGTTCCTCTCTGCAGCACTTGAGCACCGTCTGCTGGTGGCCCACACACACACACACACACACACACACACACACACACACACACACCAGAAAGAAATGGGCAATGATCTTTCAGCTATACCAACATTTCCATGCTGCGGTTGATGGAGATGGACGCTATTTAAAAGAAGCGAGAAGCTTTCCATCCCCTGGAACATACATTTATCCCCAACATGCCTAAATAAGTCATCTGCCCTTTCCCTCATCCCTCGTTCATGCCTAGAGACGACATGGCTGCACGCTAAGCGCGCAACCACAATTACAAAGCAGCTGTTTCGCTACGACAGAAGACAGAAAACACAAGGATAGAGAAAGAAGCCGTGCGTCAGACCTGTGTGTGTGTGTGTGTGTGTGTGTGTGTGTGTGTGTGTGTGTTTATAGACAGGCCTGCGAGTGGATCACAACACGTCATATTGATTTGACCTCTGACCTTTGCTACAGGCGGCTCTACTAAAAGCCAGGCTGCTGGTTGAAAAGGTCAAACTCATCAGCTCGGAGCTTTTCTGGGGTGTCGCGCCGTGCACGCGTGTACGTGCGCGGAGGCTGCGAGGTCCAGAAGTCTGGAGGAAACAGCAGAGGGAGCTCGGGGATCGTTGGGGCCACTCAGATCATCCAGCAGCTCCTGACGTCCACCGAGGAGGAGGAGGAGGAGGAGGAGGAGGAGGAGGACGTGAGCAGACGAAGGAGAGCCAGTTTGGGTGAGATGAAGAGCTGAGAGCAGGAGCCCAGGAACTGGCTGTTCCTGAGGCCCTTTCAGAAGAAAACACACAAACATCCAGCACTCTCATGTTCAGTGAGCTCCAGTTTGACAGATCTGCACAAAAACCCCAAATTTACTGCAAATATTTTGCCTTTAGGGTGATTGTTTGATCTGATCTTTTTTAATTAACTCATTTTAATTAACCTTCTTAGATAGTTACTGTCTTGTTTCTGATTAAATGATTACATTTAATAGCCCTCACACTACACACAATGGAAAGCTTTAACGTGTCATAATAAAAAGATGTATTAAAACCCTTAAACCTTTGTGGATATATGAGCAGACTCATAACTAACCCAGACTATAATGAGTCATTTTAATACACAGCACATCTTTGGATATTCATAGAGTTTGCAAAATCTAATACATGAATAAAATATGATATGCAAACAAATGTGCCTTTGTCGTCAGCTGGAGAAACCAGGTGAACAGATTTTTAAAAACGTTTCCTCCTGACAGCGAGAACCAGACGTCACCAGGACTAAAACTATTCGGCCCAAATCAGCTCTTTTTGAGGCTTTTTCGGTTTGAGGGAGACTCCACGCCAGCAGCAGCCTTTGGCAGGGCCGTGGGAGGAGTAAAGCTCACCCACCCACCCAATCCCACTGCTCAACTGACCTTCCTCCCACTCTCTCCCTCCCTCCCAACCAACCACCCTCGCCCGCACCAGCGCCTCGCTCGGTCCCGGGACCCTACGGTGGAGTCTGGAAGCCAGGATGCGTGCGCTCGGGGCCGCGGGAGTCGGTTGGCTGTGGGCGCTCCTGGTGGCCGCGGTGCCCGGCGGCGCGTCGGAGCTGCCGACTCAGGTCCAGGAGCCGGTGAAGTCCGAGTCTGCGCTGCTGAAGCCAAAGGTTATGATCGCCGTGCTGGCTCGCAACGCAGCGCACAGCTTGCCACATTACCTGGGCTGCATCGAGAAGCTGGAGTACCCGAAAGAGCGCATAGCGATCTGGTAGGAGACGCGCCAGCCCCGGCCAGCTGCCTCCAGTATTAATAGTCACCCCGTGCATGTATTTGTGCATGCATTGTTTTGTTTTGGGTTTTTTTTTTTTTAATTTGAACTAGTTTTACTATGTTCTTCTCGGTTCCAGACGTGCACTTTCAGCACACCGCGCCGTGCGCTGCGCAGCGTGCGTCCGCGTTAATGACAACAGCGCAGATGTCTCACAGACCTGTTGCTGCGTTATTTTGTTGGGGTTTTTTTTTCTTTTTTTAACGACGTGCTCACCTCGTCCTAAATTGCAACGAGGGAGAAGATGAAAGAGCAGCGGTGCACGTCGGGCCAGACCAAACCCCTAATAACGGTCTCCTCCGCCTGATTCAGCACAAACCTGCGGAAACGGGGCTTTAACACAGCAGGGCTGGCAGGTACGGGGGGTGGGGGGCTGGGGGGGCCCAGGTAGGGCCCACTGAGATGAAACAAAGCTGTCCAGGTGGGGCCCTGCAGGTGGAGGATGGAGAGAGACACTGAGTCGGTCTGACAGCAGGAGGGTGTGTGAGAGACCTCTGGAAGTCATGCATGTGATGCCTGCTTTTTGTGTCTGAATAGAGTGTGTGTGTGTGTGTGTGTGTGTGTGTGTGTGTGTGTGTGTGTGTGTGTGTGTGTGTGTGGGCTCCAGCGGGGCACCGCTTTTCCTCTGTCTGCTCTCACATTCCTCTCTTTTGTCCCCCCGCCTTTGCTCGGCCCCTCACCAGAGCAGTGTCCCGGCCGGGACGGTTCAGGGGGGAAACGGGTCCAAACACACGCGTGTGTGTTTTACCAGCCGAGCGTCACCGAGACAGAAATGTGCAGTCGTACTTTGAAGGTCCTAACCCTAACCTGACCCCGCTCTGGAAAGAAGGAAAATGCAGATCTCAGTGGGACCAGTAGGGCTGAGAATGAGGCAGGAAGTGATGGACGCGCTGCTCTTCTGTAGTTCTCCATCATGGTTTCCCTCTTGGACATCATCATCACTGACCACCCTCAATTCAGCCAATAAATACCAGCGTGTCATTAAAGTTCTCCATAAAAGCTTGAATGCTTGTTATAATTAGGGATTTTGGCCAAACTTTGAATGATTCTCGTGTTGGACGGTTCCCAAAGTGGCCCAAGTGTGTCAGATACGTGCGTTTGCTCATGATCAGAACACGCTGTTCCACTTTGGCTGGAGGGATGAGAAACAGATGGATGTAGGGAGCTGGTGGAAACTGCACAGACGACGGTGCAGAACGCAGAGCTCGCGTCTCTGGAGACCGAGGAAGGGCGCAAATCCAATCTGGTAACGGCTTTGATGGCGTTTCTATGGCGTTCCAGCCGCAGCAGCCGTGTCACCTCCACCCTCGGGTGCTGCGGGAACGCGTGGATGAAGCGCATCTTTGAGGCTGATCCACGGCTCCCCTGGAGACGCAGGGCCAGCGGAGAAGTGCCAGAGCAGCGCGAACGGGTCACACGCTGCCGTCAAAGAATGAAAGAATGCAGGAATTTATAGAAAGAGGGGGATGGTCGGCTGAGCGAGGAGAGGCTGGTGAACAGGGCATTAGCAGGTCTGGTAATCCTCCTCTGCAGGAACTCAGTCATTCTCCTGCAAAAGCCCTTCGTCTTCTCCAACGCTGCAATTTCCTGAGAAAGCAAGTTCTCCCGGAGATTTTGGTGTGTTCCTAAACACAACACGCCATGGAGGGCTTTGGAGGGCGCCGCAGGAACGGGCGCAGAAACTCTGCTTCTAGATCTCATATCCTGTAAGTTCACATTAGAGTTGGGCTCTTCACCGTGACAGCTGTTGAACCATGTGATGTGTTTAGATACACCGTGAGAACAGGACCGCCGATCCACGGTCAGGAGTGTGCACGCGGTGGAGTGAATTCCCAGCCGCTTCTGTGGAAACGGTGATTTATGGACTTTTCAGATGGAAACACTGAGAGAATCTCCGGGTCCTGACATCATCGGCCTTCACGGCAGGGCTGCTTTTACTGCTCACATGAAAAACCTTCACACACATATTCACCACCTAAACTCATAGTTCATGTTTATGAAGTTATTGATCGCTGCACGAGTGCATATTTGAACAGGTTTGCAGCATTTTTGTCGCGCGCAAACGCCGAAGGCCCGGCAGAACTCCCTGCTGCTGCTGCTGAACTCATACTTTGCATTATCTCATTTAGGCTTGTTTACAATTTACCGCTAAGCCCAGTGACATGTGACCAATGGAATCAGCCCTCGTAAAGTGGATACCAGTGTTGTGATGTTGGATGGAGGCCTCCCCGGTGCAGGTGTGTTACCTCGGGCCTAATTCCTCAGTAGGAGCACAGCTGTCAGGCAGAAGCAGTTCTTAGTTCTGTCATGCAGGAGGCTTCTCCTGGCCTCCCCGGAGCAGCTCCTTCTAAACGTGGCGTGCTGTTACTGGCTGTGGTCTTTCTACGGTCTCTGGCGGTTGTGGGTAGTTTACGGTGTGTGTTCCTGTCAGTGTGTCCCCGCATGTGTCCCCTTCACATATTGTACCCTGCTGCGTTTGAATCATCCGCTTCTCCGCTTCGGCTTCTGTTTCTCATCACCTACCTCGTGACCTTGTAAAGCCGCAGCAAACATGTGCTGAGAAGCTGGATCCGATCATATCGGCCATCTAAATCAGTCCCATCTGAACGTCACAGGACCCGAAGAGCGCAGAAGCAGGAAGACGTTACCTGGGAATCCCTCCAAAAACGAATGTTCCTTTGGGTTTTTTCCCAGCGGTCTCACTAATTCAGGAACCTGGTCCCAGCTGATCCACATGCTCCAGATGTGCGTGTTTTGTGACAGTGGAAATCTAATTCTAATATTTACTGAGCCTTTTAAGAATGGCTTATTCATCTATTTCCCATTTCACCTCTGTTTGATGGGCCCCCAGGCCCCGCTGGTGCCTTGTGGAGCCAGTTGTACCAGGACTATTTCTCCGCTGGTGTTGAAGAGGACGGTGCTCTCCGGACTGGTGGTGACGCAGGGCCAGGCGTGGTGCAGATGTCAGTGATGTCTTGTTTCCGAGCAGAGTGACTTCACAGCCGTCACCAGTGTGTCAAGGGGCCTCTGGCGTGCTGGGCTGGCCCTCGGTCCAGCACCCTGCCCCGCAGCCCCGGGCTGCGCGTGAGAGAGAGACATCCCCCAACAGGCCCGGAGTCTGAGAGCAATCGAGCGCAGGAAACCCAGAGGACTGACTTCATTAGGACTCTCATCACATGTTCTTTTTTGTGATTACTCTCTTTGGACTTGGCTCTTTGTGTTGGATTTTTCTGCGTCGACGCCAATGTGTCCTGACAATCATCTGTGGGGAGGGCGGCGACCTCGGCCCCTCCTTCCTCTGCTTCCATTTGCTTCCATTTCCACTCTCTGCATCTGGGCATAAATTGCACGTCTTAAAGAAAAACACAAAACGGCACATGCCAGCATTGCTGTTAGTTCCTTCTGTCCAGACAAATTGAATGTGCTTTCTTAAACCCCCCTAATTTAGACAGTTTTGTTAAAATGAAAGACAGCGGGGCATTCAGGGGGAGTGGGACACTCGGCGAGGAGGTTGTCGCGACCCAGGATGATGTCTAAAGGAATATGAAGAGTGACTCTTGCACCGTCCTGGAAGTGTGCTCGGCTCGGACAGGCTGTTGATCCTGAGAGACATGAGGAATTTTCTCTTCTCTGCTTGACCCACGGCTCCACTTCCTCACCCACATCTCCCCCTCTACCTGTCCCACCCCTCCTCTTTTCTCTTTGCCCTAATAAAACAGCAAGAGGTCTGTAGCCACGTCAGCATCCAGACACACACACACACACACACACACACACACACACACACACACACACACACACACACACACATGCAGCATGGTTATTAAGGGAGGTCTGAAGGAGGCATTCACAGTTCCTGATTATATACATCACCAGCCGATATTGTGTGTGATATTAGATAGTTTATTTAGTCAACAGTCAGCTGACACTGACCCGCTGGAACCTTTCAGAGTGTGTTTACCCAAAAGGGCCAGTCTCCATCGCTCACCCCTCCCTCTCTCTCCCTCACACACACTAATCTGCACTAACACACCGTAGAAGTGACTCACGGAGAAGGTTAATATTTCTGTGCAACTTTATTGTCGTAGTACCGTGCGAGCACGACGCTGGGAATACCGCATCTCCAGAGTCACGCGGAGCTGCACGGCTGTGGAAGTGTGCACCAGGAGAGGGGGAAGACGTGCAGTGGTAGAACATCAGAGAGAGGAAGTGGTGGGGTGTGTAGGGGAGGCGTGTGTTGTCCAGATGCTTGGAACACAGGCTGAAGGCAGATAATGAGGCTTCGGCTGACGACAGGACGGATCCCTGCGCGTCTCCACCAACGCTTAAAGAACGTGAACGCGTCCTCCTGTTATCACCTCCCCTTTATCATCAGTTCTGCACCGAGGGGGTCGGTGGGGCTTGGTTTTGTGTTTACAGCAAAGTACTGTACAGAACAGTCCTGGAATCTCACCCGAGGGCCTTCAGGGAGGAGCACAGCACCTCCTGAAAGGTGTTTGGGATGCAGGGAACAGTGGCAAAAATCTAATTTATGGACTTTTGCTGCCTTTTGGTTCGTGGATGAAGTCAGGAGCAGCCTGTAAAGAGAAGCTGCATTACTGCCCTCGTTGCAGTCTTTATTTCATGCAGCGGCAGCAGCCTTTTATCAGTAGGAGAAGCTTTGATCTGGTGTGTGCAGCACCAGGACACCTCTGCGTTCTCCTCTTTAACAGGCGTCTGGAGCCCAGCGCGCTGGCGTGTAGGAACACATGTATTCAGTTTAGTGGTTGAAAAGGTGTGTAAATATGTGTACATCCACTCATTACCAACAGATGTTACGTGGTTTCGGTGTCTTTCCAGCAGCCAGTCATCAAAGGCCGGCTTCCGCCTTTTTTCCTGGGTGTGTATAGACTCGTGCACACGTAGGCGCTTGCGTGTTTATTTTCAACCTTTTACACGTTCAAACAGACACAGGAAGCCGTCGGCCCCCACGGCATTCCGAACGCCGAAGGTCTTTTTGAAACGAACGCCGAGGCCCTCGCCTGTGTCACAGGTTGAGGTGCACCACATTTTTCCTGCGAGCCGTACATGTGTGCGGATTGCGTAATTTGTCCTGCCCGTCTCAATTTAGAGAGAGCGCACGGAAAGGAATCTTACAACTGGCAGTGGAAAACTCCGTCTGACTGGATGTTTGTGTGCCGGCCTCCAAGTAGAGACTCGCATTCACCTGCCTCTATTGGAAAGGGTCATTTTAACTCAAAGACAGGTGATATTTCTTCATCTAAAGTACAGATGTCTCCAAGTGGTGTTTTGTTCTGCACCATCCCTGTACGCGCGCGCACACACACACACACACACACACACACACACACACACACACACCTTTATGGTCGCTGTATGTTTAATACTGCAGGGCGTTAAACTGATAGCTGGCAGCAAGTTAGACAAATGGGGGCTAATAATTCGATTTTAGGAAGCTGTGTGTTCCCTTCTCACCCAGTGTCGCTGGTTTCAGGGCTGCGGCGGATCACAACGTGGACAACACCACTGCCATGCTGAGGGAGTGGCTGAAGTGGGCTCAGCACGTCTACCACTATGTTGAGTGGAGACCAATGGATGAACCCAGGTGGGTCAAACTCCACCTCCGATGGGGATGTATTCCTGACCTTTAAATCCACGTTTGACTGCATTCCCTCCTTGTCACATGACCAAAGCTGCATCAAGTCCCTTGTATCGTTCATCAGGTCTTACACTGATGAGTGGGGTCCCAAACACTGGCCTCCTTCACGGTTCAACCATCTTCTGAAGCTGAGACAGGCGGCGCTGAAGGCTGCCAGGGAACGATGGGCCGATTACATCCTCGTGAGACCAGTGTCACCTCTTCTTATTTTTTTGGAAGTCAAAAGCAAAGATTCATGCTGACTTCTGTCTGTAGTTTGTAGACAGTGACAACCTGCTGACCAACCCCCGCGTCCTCACTCTGCTGATGGCTGAAAACCTGACCCTGCTGGCCCCCATGTTGGAGTCACGCTCGCTCTATTCCAACTTCTGGTGCGGCGTCACCCCTCAGGTACGAGTTACACCCGGAAACATGTCTGTCCATCGGCCTGAGCGGGGCGCCGCTGATGGCCGTCCCTCTGTGTCAGGGCTACTACAAGCGAACTCCGGACTATCAGCCAATCAGGGAGTGGAAGCGCCTGGGCTGTTTCCCTGTTCCCATGGTGCACAGCACCTTCCTGTTGGACCTGCGGCGTGAGTCCAGCAGGGACTTGGCCTTCTACCCGCCTCACCCGGACTACAGCTGGGCGTTTGACGACATCATGGTGTTCGCCTTCTCGGCGCGCCAGGCGGGTGAGTGTGAAAACAAAGCCAACCTGCTGTACATCAGAACAGGTTTGGAAAAAATGGAGAATAATTAGGTGGTTACAGTTACTACGCAGGATGACAGAGGCTGCATTGTGTACATGTGACGGATTAGAGAGAAAAAAAAGCGTCAAATAGATCTATGTGCTGGTCCAGACTAGAGCACCTCTGTGTGCAGATTTGTGTCATGTTAGTTACCATCCATAGGGAATAAACAGAACCATTAAACTGTCCCTTTCGGTAAAAACACCGGGGAAAAAAATGAAACGCTTGACTGTATTAACAGTCAGTGACTCACAGAAACACAGCAGGTTTGTTATTTACGCCAGAAAAAACACACAGCACTTACAAGCTTAAACTACCGAACCACTGAAAACAGAAAGTTACTGCGTTCTGTTAAGAAATAAACATTAGTGGTGGCTAATATGGATCTGGAGAAGAGCCGAACTCCTCCTAAACCTCCTGAGCTTGTGTGTTGGCTCCAGGTGTGCAGATGCATGTGTGCAACAGGGAGCACTACGGCTTCCTGCCCGTCCCCCTGAAACCTCAGCAGAGTGTGGAGGACGAAAGTGAGAGTTTTATACACACCATCACAGAGGCTTTGAGTGAGTAGGACACACACACACACACACACACACACGGTCCAGCTGTTGCAAGTGTGTACTCTTCTCCCCTCAAGCGTGCCCCTGCTCTCCTCTGACCTCTCTCACCTTTTCAAACTGCATTCTGAAAACTCTCTTTGCTCTAATGACCCTCTGCCGCCATCTCTCCTCCCATCGTCCCCTCCCAGTGTCTCCCCAGCTCCTCCCACCTTTTCACCCCATTCCATTTCCCTCATTTCTACTTCAACCTCTGCTGTCTGATTCTAAATAAACCAAAATGCTGAAACCAACACACTCCAGAGAAGCTGCGCTCGTTTTCCTGAAGGATCTCCTCCTTTCTCGGCCTCTCGGCAGTTGACCACGACATCAAGCCCTCCGAGCACGTCTTCTCTCCTCCGTCACTTCAGGACAAGTTGGGATTTGATGAAGTGAGTCGTGGGAATTCCCCTTCGCCGCATTTAAACGTGTAAACGTGCGACTGCATGCTGAAATGAGCTCCTTCCTGATATTTAGATCTTCCTGATCAACCTGAAGCGTCGGCTGGACAGAAGGACCAAGATGTTGAAGACGTTTGCAGCTCTGGGTCTCCACTTCACCCTGACAGATGCTGTGGATGGCAAGTAGGTCGCACAAACCGGAGGACAACCTGCTAAAACCGACCTACTATGTAAAACTATTTACTCCTTAAAAAAAACCATCTTATGACTCAACGACGGTAACATTCAGCACCTGATCCAGCTGTGCGACTGGGAACTAAGACAAGAGTCCGACTCCCTTCTCCTAGCTCGCTTCCTGACATCCAGGCCTCAGTCCTTCCTCCAGCCTCTGTTTGTTTGTCGTGAGCGGGACTCATCCTCTCCTCAGGGCTCTGAACACGTCCCAGCTGCAGGCGTTGGGGATAGAGATGCTGCCACGCTACAAAGACCCTTACTCCGGACGGGTCCTCACCCGGGGGGAGATCGGGTGTTTTCTCAGCCATCACTCGATATGGACTCAGGTGAGGAGGGGGACAGATTGTCTGTCCTTCTGTCTGTCTGTCTGTGGAGGGTGTCCGGACATGCAGGTGTGATGGAAACAGTGGCTCATTCCCCACTTTTGTTGTTTTTCTCGTCTTTTTTTGGATCTTCAGGTGTTGGAACGCGGCCTTGAGAAGGTTCTTGTTTTAGAGGATGACGTCAGATTTGAACCCAGGTTCAAGCGACGGCTGCAGGCCATCATGGACGACATAGACAGAGCCCAGCTGGACTGGGACCTCATGTAAGAGCAGCCAGAAGACACGTTTGTACTTCTTTGTCAGGACTCTGACCTGAGCCATCGTAACTAAATTCCTGACCCTGACCCTGACCCTAACCTCCACCCGGTTCTTAACCTTCAAACCTCCGCCTGAGCCCTCAAACAGCCCTTTGACCAGATAAAAAGTCCTCACTTTGCCAGTCAAACGCGTTATATGGTCCCAACTATGTAGCATTTACAGGAAGGTTTGGGTAGCATCATCACAGCCTCTCTCTGCCTGCGCCGCAGCTACGTCGGGCGCAAGCGCATGCAGGTGCAGCAGCCGGAGCGGTCTGTGGACGGGGTCAACAACCTGGTGGAGGCCGACTACTCCTACTGGACCCTCGGCTACGCGCTGTCGCGTCGAGGAGCCAGGAAGTTGCTGGCCGCTGATCCTTTTACCAAGATGCTGCCGGTGGACGAGTTCCTGCCCATCCTGTACAACAAACACCCCAAGTGAGTCTCAAGTTGGGTTTTTTTTAACATTTTACACTTTAACATCCTGGTAGACGACGGGAAGAATCTTATTAATGCCCCGAGAGCAGAAATGACTGTTTTCACACTGTGTTTAGTACACACACATTATTATACATGAACCTAGAAAAGAAGACATGCAATTATGGGAGGAAGGGTGTTGGAAGCGGTAGGGTGCCCTCAACAGGACCTCTGGGCTTTTGGGTTTCTACCTTGCTCAAGGGCACCTTGGCAGTGCTCCAGAATCATCTCGATAAAGAAAACTCTACTTTTTCAGCCAAGCTTATTCCGTTCCAAAATGTTGTTCCCTGACCGGGAATCGGACCTGGAGCCTGGGTGCAGGGACGTCACACTCCGTCTGTCCTGCTGCGCTCCCTCACACAGAACCTGATTGTCCTCGGGGTTCAGCAAGTACGACTCCCTGAGCAGGACACACAATGCCTGCCTTTCTCTTTCTTTCTATCCTCTTTGAGACTGTGTCCTGCGCTCCATCTGCACCTCCACCTCCACCACGGCTCACCCGCTCTTTCCTGAGCCCTCCTCTCAGCTGCTGTTGAGCTTTCTTTTGAAGCTCCTGTTGTGCCTACCTTCTGTCTGCGTGGAACCTCCTCGCGTCACCCGCTTCTCCTCCCACATCCGTCTCTCTCATTCTGAGGAATGCAAGTCGGCACGGCTCTTCCTGCAGAAGGGGACAGGATTCCCATTGATAGAGGTCTAGCTGGGGGATGGGGGGATGGGGGCGATGGGGGGTCGGAGATGGAAGCCGGGTTAAGTATGCTATTACACCAACGCACACGTGTGTCTGCTGCAGTGTGTGGATCATGAATGAACACAGTGTGAGAGAGTCTGATCAAAGTAAAAGAAAAATGGGCAGAATCATAAAAAAATAAATATTGAGCTCATATATTTTAACATCAGAAGGTAAATTTATTTGTTGGGATCTTTAGACCTTCCAGTTATAAGGTTTCTGTCCCAAATGCATTTAAATAAAACACACAAATGCAGAACAGCAAAGCCATCGACAAAGCCTTCATTGTTCGCAAAGTTTGTGCGTGTGTGTGTGGTAGCGTAGATGAGCTCTAATAAAGGTGTAGGGTTTCACCATCTCCACATGGTGCTGACAGGCTTTAAACGGCCGCCTGGACAGCAGGGAGTTGACCTCTGCGGTGACCTCTGCTGTCTTCACCGGCGTGACTGGACCCTGTTGACGTGTCACGGCCCTCCGGCCTCAGCGGTGTCCTCCCTGATGCTCCGGTGATACTCAAACCTTCAAGTAATTACCTTTCAGAGTAGATTTCCATTCCGATCTGCTTAGCGGTTTGTTTATTTATTTATTTACTCACACTGATTCGTGGAGCGGGGAGGAGCGGTGATGTGGCTTTCATTATTTAGGTGTTCAGTCAGCCTTCTTGTTTACTTCGGCCAGTACACAGGCTCGGGTAAACACTCCCATATGGTCCTGAAAACTGCTGTTGTGAACCATCCCCAACCACCATGGGTGCCCCTGCAGGAAATATCTGAGTCTTACATCCAGTATTATTTTATTGCAATTTTACCATCACTACGTCCCGTTCACGCTGCTGAGGTTGTACTTCTACTTTCTGGTCCACACTGCCCTCCTTAGGCAGCCTTTGGTAGTACTTTGATGCTGAAACCATCTCATTTTAGAAACGATTTTACAATTGTGCAACATGATAAACTCAATCCAAAACCAGCTCAGGTGAATTACTGCATATTTTTGAACCAACCGTGGCAAAGACAGGCTGACATGTGCCAGTTCCTCATAGGCTCGTCAGCAGAGGTGAGTATCCACTCCCTGCAGAAAGCTTCAGTGCTGCTGTGCCATGCCTTTAAAAACACGTCGGTTTGTAATGCAAATATTGCAGATGTGATGGAGAATGATATCTGCTTTGTGTTTTCGGTAGCACAGTTATGCTAACCATTTTTTTTCCTTTCCCTTCAGCACTGAGTACATGTCTCACTTCGAGCCGCGGGACCTGAGGGCCTTCTCTGTGGAGCCGCTGCTGATTTACCCCACCCACTACACCGGGGAACCCGGTTACATCAGCGACACGGAGACCTCCACCATCTGGGACGATGAGGCTGTAGCCACAGACTGGGACAGGCAGCAGGCCCAGAAGACAGCCCAGCAGGGCAGAATCCGTCCCGTGGCACAGAACAGCGTCACGGGGGACTCGCCGCCTCCAGCAGCCCGAACGTCACGGGACGAGCTGTGAGACAGGCCCAGACAGAGAGCGCCACTTGAACTAGAAACTGACACACACACACACACACACACACACACACACACACACACACACACACACACACATATCCCTGATTTCCCGGCTGACTTAAGCAGAGTTTTTACTGCGGCCTGATGAATGGATGCTGAGCAGAGGAAAAGCAGGAGACTCTGGGACGAGGGCCAGCACGTCGTTGACAAAAACTTTATTTATTCCCCTTCTGCAGGCAGGTGAAGACGTGTCCAGCCTTTAAAACCTCCATTTGCCTAATACTGGAAAGGCCTCCTCATGAGTCCAGTTAAAAAAATACTATTGTGAAGATTTATGTTATTTAAATAGATCAGCTCATTATCTTAAAGTATTGTAGTAATTAACATGTGGAACCTTCCCATTGCCTTCTATCCTTCACCAACACTCACCTTGATCCCCATTTATATTGTGATCTTTGCCCTTAAAGTTTAAATGAAAAACGCTAAAACGGGATCTTAAAGCGTTTGCTAAATTACCAAGTTAGGACCCTACAGACACTGTCAACAGGCTGGTTCTGTGAATCAGTGTATCAGCAGTAAGTTTTGTCTTACCCGGAGGTTCAGTGGGTTGATTTTTTTTTTTTTTCACATCTTTGTTTTTAGGAATTTATTCTGTTTTAGTTTGAAATGAGAGGCTGAATTATTCACGTCTTTCCACACAGGCCGTTTCTGTGTCAGTGGGGCTGGGCTGAACCAATAAAGCAACTGTGTCTGTGTGTCTGTCCACTCTGAAGCTCAATATTTCAGGCAAATGTAGTTTTTGTGAGCTGGTTACTTTGTAGAACGGTCAACAAAAGAACCTTTGACCTCTGTTGTGCTGTAGGGACAGAGATGCACAAGCATTCACACTAAAAGGGGGAAAACCGTTAAAGTTGCTGCCATTTTCTCCAAAGACTAATTCAATATATTGAATCTGCTGCTTTACTATTTATTAATCTCTGTCTAAGATGGATCTACTGTTAAGCAAGAAAGCACTAAGTGAGATCTGCAGGAGCTACATCAGGTGCTGATGCTGTCAAGGAGAAAGTCAACGAGACACATTAAAATTGACCTCAAAATTTATGTAAAACAGCATTTATGTAAAAACATAAAAAACCGAGCCAAGATGAGAAAATTATAAATAAAAATTATATAGAGATAATTTAATTTATCCCCGACTTGGGAAATTAACAATCTTATTACAAGCCTATTGGTTTATTATGGAAGATGTAAAGCACATACATGTAACAGTAAAGAAGTAAATTCTCAATATCAAGTAATCCACCACTGAATACAATTCTTAGAAAATAAAGTAGTGTATAAAATTAATTAACTACAACATCTATAAATGTTAGACTTACCAAAATATTTGGCTAATTGTAATCTTATTGTTTTAAACAAAAATGACAGCAAGGGAAATGTTACTGGGACTACTAATGTGTAAAGATAGTAGAGCGTGATAGAAGCATAACTAAAGGTTTGTGGTAATTTAGTGCTTAGTTTACAAAGTAGGTCACGCGATCAGTATGCGAGGGCGTCACATGACATCTGTTTACCCCGATGGAGGTCAACCAAACTTTACAATTACCAAGTCCCGCCTACATTCCTCACCACAATTGGTCGACAGCTGCAAATTGTTTTCTCACTGGGTGACGTTGTGTCTATCAAACCGCTTTAAACAGGTTTGGATGCACACGCTAAAGCGCTGTGTTGTTATGGATATGAGATATAGCCAAAAAAGTATGTCATAGTTGTTATTTATCTATTCTCTCAGTAGAAATTATCTAGAAACTTGTCAAAATATCACGTTAACAGTTTGTCGGTCATAGCAAAGTTATTTTCATTATGGAAAGAGTCAAAGTTAGCTGAATGTAACGCCCCTGATCGAGCTAGCATGCCGTGTGTTTGTATAGTCGTCTGGGATAAAAAGTAGTTATGCTGTTCGATATTTAAAACACAATGTAACTGCTCCTTGAGCTTTAGAGTGGACTTGTAAATATTTTTTACTTTACGTAAGTCTTGAAATCTGACTTTTGTTGATCCCCTTAGCTGTTAGCGCAAGCTTTTTAAACAAAGCGAAAAACTACTTTATTTAGCACTGTCCTGTCTTGCAGTGTCGTGTTTAAAAAACATTTTGACTGACCATTGCCTTTTTTACGTGTAATGGTTGGAAATAAATAACTATAAGTAGATAGGTTGTTTACTTCCGCGTACACTTTTGCTGTTATTAATATTACATGTAATTAAACACAGAACCTATATTAGTAAGGTAATTTCAACATCCACTTCGCAAGTCATCTTTTGTAGTTCTTTTTGTTCATTAAAGATATTCAATTTATATCAAAAGCATTAATGTTGTTTATAATTCCTATTGAATTTCTGGCAATGAGTGCATAAAGTGAAGAGGCGTTTATGTGAATCTATTGTTCCTTACTGCTCTGATTCTCTGATTCTCTGATTCAGCAGACTGGATGTGACCTTGTGACCCCTGGTTGCCGGGGAAAGAGCGGTGGGGCGATGGCTGATGAGGGTACAGTTGGGGAGAGCCAGCTCCAGAGGATTATCAGAGATCTGCATGGTACGCTGCCTTTATGTGTACGCTTGTGTGGAAGTGTGAGAATGGCGGTGGGCATTTTTTCCTCCACAAAGAAGACAGAAGGTTTCCCGTTGGGACCTCAGGGACATTAGCACATTATTTTACACTTGGGACTATCTTGCAACTCTTAATCATCGAATCAGTTTGGGAAATGAGCGTTTGAGTCATTTTTATTGTAAGGGTGTAGCAGACGATTCTGTCATCATGCAGCGAGATAGAAAAGGTGTTCTGAGGGTGCATCCATCACAGGTGTCTTTTCAACTTTTGCGATGGATCAGAGGCAAGTAGTTGATTTACAATGTAGCTTTTGGTTGGAATTAAAGGAAACCTAGAGTGGCCATAGATGGATGGTTCTAGAATTAGTAAGTGTGTAATCAAAAGGAAGTGGAAAATGTAAATACTGCATTTATCAAATGTAGCTTTTCTATATATTTATATAGTAGTGAGGCCATGTCATCAGTTAATGTATTGTATTTCTTAGTACAAAACAGTTTTATTCCACTCAGTCATGTTTGTGGAGCATTTATATATTTATGTCTGCCTTTGTATGTTGGTGTGTTCTGTGTTTTTTTAAGGGCTATTTTAATCTTGTAAACCAGGCCTTTTTTGACCCATCTTTACTTTACCATTAATGGATTTCAGAGGCAGTTGCAGAGCTTTCAAAGGAGTATCGGGAGAATGGCGAGCCCATCACAGATGACAGTAGCAGCCTGCACAAGTTCTCCTACAAACTTGAATACTTACTACAGGTAAGATTTGAGTCTGAAATGTAAATAATTGTTACAATTGTGGTTGGATAAAAAATTTCAGACTAGCACAGTTAATGCCCTAAGTCTACTTCAAGGTTGGATTCAGCAGCCTACAAACAAAGAGTTACATCATAACTTGGTGGAAAATGTCACCGTTTTTGTATATGTAACTGATGCTACCTAAATGAATACTGGTGCTGACCATGTAGACCCCTGTATGGAGGAAGTATTAACTAATGTTCATGTTGTGGCAACATAACAGCCTCTAAAATTGTTCCTGCACTGTTACTCTCATTCAGGAAGATCTAACTAACCTCATTAAAGTCCAACATTTCTAATTCTTGCAGTTTGACCAGAAAGAGAAAACCACATTTCTTGGGACAAAGAAAGATTATTGGGACTATTTCAATGATTGTTTGGCGAAGGTCAAAGGAGCCAATGATGGGATCCGCTTTGTTAAATGCATTACAGAGGTTTGCCATTTGTTTGTCATTGTTTGTGGGTTATAAGTCCTGGTGTAAAGACTGCCCTATAGCTCATTTAAAACCGATATTTGTTTTTCTTGTAGCTGAAAACCTCTTTGGGAAAAGGAAGAGCATTTATTCGTTACTCTCTTGTACACCAGCGACTGGCTGACACTCTGCAGCAGTGCCTGATGAACCAAAGAGTCACTAGGTAAAGTTATGGGAGTTTTTCCACTGAGATTTACATTTGGATAACATACACGTTCATTGTATAGATTTTTTTAATAAGAGAATTGTATTTGTTTTCACGAATACTGTTAAAAAAATCCCCACACTGATATTTTTGTTCATTCCTCTACATACTGTACTGTAACATCCATCTCATACCTTTTGCTGCAGCGACTGGTACTATGCACGAAGTCCCTTTCTAAAGCCCCACCTAAGTGTTGACATAATCAATCATCTCTATGAGCTCAATGAGATCCAGTTTGACGTGGCTTACAGGGGTCACGACCTCGACGCATCCTGGCCCACTTTTGCAAGGTAAGAAACACAATAAGATCACGAAAGCAAATTACAGATAAACACATTTATTTAATGAAATATTACATGCATACATGTTTATACTGAGAAAGTTCTGTTTCGGATCTGATAGGAGGGCACTGGGAAGTGCAAACTCACCTGGACACATGTGGAAACCTCCCAGCCGCAGTTCTAGTATTAACAGTCTAGCAAGCTCCTATTCTCAGGTACGTCCCAATATCTGTACAGTTGTATCGTTAATAAGATTTATGTTATTCACCACTTTTCTTTGTCCCTTTGCTAAAATCCAGCAAGCTCCTGACTTCCCTTTCAGTCCTGATTATGGCCAAAGTCTGTTGAATGACTTGAACGAGTCTCTGCCCCCCTGCAGAGAAGACATGAGTACAGTTGAAGACCTTCGCCTGGAGCTGGACCAGTCAGAGCTGAAGCACAGAGCGCTTCTTGACAAGGTTCAGCAACTCAGCGAGGAAGCTGCTGAGCTCAGGGGAGTAGTTGTAGAACTTCAGAGGCAGCTGGACGCCTCGCTTTCTGCTCATGAGGAGCAGCAAGACTTGCAGGAGGAACTTAAAGTTCTTCAAGAAAGAGAGAAGGCCCTGACTAGAGAGGTGGACACAGTCAGGAATAGAGAAGCAGCTCAGGAGGCTGAACAGCAGCTTCTGCAGAAAAAATTGACAGCTGCTGAAGGGAAAAACGTAGAGCTCCTGGCAAAGTTGGATGGAGTTCTGAATGAGAAGGGCCAGCAAGCAGCCAGCTTCTTTGATTCAGCTCAGAAGATACACGAACTGCTGGACAGATTGAAGGAGGCAGAGAAAGGAAAGATGGAAGCTGTGGCAGAAGGAGAGGAGAGAAAGAGACAGACAGAGAGGCTAGAGGAGGAGCTGAGGGTGAGGGAGGCATTTTCAAAGGATGCTGAAACCAGATTAGGAGCTCTGGTTGCATCGGCGTCTGAAGAGAAGGTCAAGTTGGAGGCCAAAGTAGAGCAACAGATTGCAGCCGTGGATAACCTCCAGGGTGCTTTGACCCTGAGAGAAAAGGAGACAAGTAATCTACAGAAGCAGCTGCAGGACCTCCAGGACATTCTAGAGAAAAAAGAAAAGGAGTTGCAAGAGGTGAAACTGACTGCAGACAAAGATCAAGATATAATGCAAAAGAGTCTTAGCAGCTTGAAAAAGTCATTTGAGACAAAGGTCGTCGCACTCGAGGAGCAACTACAGAAAAACAAGGCGGAGATTCACTCCAACCACGAGACACTACAAGAGCTGGAGGCCAAGAATCAAACCCTGAGTGAAGACAGGGGCAAACTAACCACTAATGTTGTTGAGCTGGAAGGTAACATCAAGGAGCAAGGGTTGAAGATAGAAGACTACAAGATGCAGTGTGCCAGTCTGATGGAGCTGAACGAGAAGCTGTTGGCCACCGTCAAAAGAAACGAGGAGCTGATGAAGGAGATGGCCGAAAACAGGCTGGCCCTCGAAAATGAATTAGCAGCCCTGAGGTCCTCTGAGAAACATCTTCGAGGCCAGCTGGATGATGCCAAGATGACAGTGGATGAAAAGGAGAAACACTTACGGGAAGAGAATCGCATGCTCGATGAGAGTTTGCAGCGATCAAACGTGGCTGCGAAGATGTCAGAGGCGATGTCAAAACGGCTAGAAAGAGAAAACCAGAGTTTGAGAGAGGAGCAGGAGACTGTAAAAGCAGCTCTGGGTCAGATGCAAGCTGACCTGAAGAGAGTTCATGGGCAGATCGCAGATCTGGAGAAGAACCTGGGAGTTTCACGCAAAAATGAAACAAGTCTCCAAGAACAGCTTCAAGCCAAAGATGCTCAGCTAGATAGTAAAGAGAAGACACTAGTAGAGCTCCAGTCCAGGGTTAAAACTCTGGAAACCAGGGAGAAGGAGCTGGAGAAAACCAAAACTGATGTAGAAGAAATGTGTGCTAAACAGAGTGAAATGTTTGAAAGGGTTAGTTCTGAGAAGCAGACGGTAGAAAAGTCCTACCTGGAGAGGAGTGAGAGCCAAGCGAAGGAGAACCAGGAAGTAAAAGCCAAGCTGACTCTAGCTGAGAGCCAGTTAGAGGTGAGTTTGGGTGATGTGTCTAGGCTCCAGTCAGAGATCTTGGACCTAAAGGTGGAGTTTAAAAAGTCTGAGGAGGAAAAGCTGAAGTTCCAAGCGCAGCTGGAGGTGACAGAAGCTCAGAGAAACGAGCTCAGGACTCTCACTGAACAGCTGAAGGCTCAGGCAGAGGCCCTCAACCAGAGTCACGTAGCAGAGCTGATGGAGTGCAGGAAGAAGGAGGAGGAACTGAATGAACGGAGAGACAAAGAACTGGCCGCTCATGCTGAACTGGCTATTTCTACAACGGCCCTCCGAGAAGAGCTGGCTACAGCGAAGGCTGAAAACGCCAGGCTGGCTGCAGAGAACGGTGAGATACGCGAGGGTCTGCACAGGGCGAACACAGAGATGGCAGAGCTCGGGATGACCATCTGCAGGCTGGGCGCCGAGAAGGAAGAGGTCCAGGAACACTGGCAAGAGGACACGGCCAAGATCGAAGAGCTGGTCAGAGAGATGGAGCGAGTGGAGCGTGGGATGGAAGAACTGCAACTGGAGAATGACAGACTAAGAGAGGAGTTGAGAGAGAGAGAGGATCTGCCAGAGACTCTCAAGGAGCTCCAGAAGCAGCTTGACGAGGCTACCGAGGAAATGCAGAAAACGAAGGAGTCCAGTCGAGAGGAGAAAGAGGCCATCAAGTTCCAAATGAGTTCAGAAAGCATGAATCATCAATTACACAAGAGGGTGAGTGTTTTATTCTAAAATTATGTTAAAGGTTGGCGTGGCGGGGGTGATTCAGTTCTTTTAGAACACGCACGATCGTCATAAAAATGATGGCCTTTAGCTGAAAAGATAGCTGCTTGTTATATCGGTACTTCTCTCTCTTCTCTCCCACTTCAGAGTCTGAATGAGCAGCTGGACAAAGTCACAGCTGAGTTAGAGGAGGAGATGAAGAGGGTTTCCTGTCTGGAGGCTCGAGTGTCAGAGCTGGAGGTTCGTCTGCCTAATGTGATTATTCCTAGTTACCCATTAAACACATACTTCACACGCCGCTGAAAGGATTCTCCCAAGGTCATTTTGCAGCCGTTTCCTTGGAGTGCAGAAGGCAAACTCATAAAAGCTTTGAGATTGTATTTTCATCGTTTTTTTTTTCATCCAGGCTGAAAATGAGCAAAACCTTCAGCTACTTGGTGAAAAAGACGCCCGTGTGACAAAGAACGAAGCAACCATCTGTGAGAACGCAGACGAGATCAGACGACTGACAGAAGCAGCCAGCAGGTGGGTTCATTATTTAGGGTTCGTGTTTTAAAGCAGATCAAGAGCCGAGCACCTCTCCTCTGTTCAGGGCTGAGGAAGCACACGCAGCCGCGCAAAAGACCTGCCAGGAACTGAAGCAGAAACTCAGCTCCACAGAAGCTGAGAAGGCAAACCAGCTGCTGACGATGTCTGCAGAAATCGACGACCTCAGCAGAACAAAGAGCAATCTTGAGGAGCGGCTGATTGAGCTGATCAGGTATGAGACGGCAGCAGCATCAGGTCCCTTTTTGGGACAACTTCTACAGTCAGCAAACGGGATTACGCTTTTTCCCTGTTGTTTTGGTCACGTTTGTTTGAGCAGCTCTGATATTTCAGACTGCATTTATATGTGCGTTGTGCAGAGAAGAGATGCTCCTGAGCAGAAAAGCAGCTTTTTGTGTTTTTATCTTTGCCAGTTTTAGTTCCCAGGGTGACTCCCGAACCTGTGTTCAGTGACAGCACAGATTTCTATGAACCCTCTGGTGATAATGTGCGTTTGTGCTTTATATCAGGGACAAAGATGCTTTGTGGCAGAAGTCAGATGCCCTGGAGTTTGAGCAGAAGCTGCGAGCAGAGGAGCGCTGGTGGTTAGTGGATAAGGAGATCACACACTGCCTGGACTGCCAGAGCCAGTTCACCTGGTGGCTGCGCAGACATCACTGCAGGTGGGCCCGCACAGGCGATTAATCAAACAGAAAACCAAGATCCCCCCGTTTTAATGGTAGGATCGTTTTTAGGCTTTGTGGCCGCATCTTCTGCTACTACTGTAGCAACAACTATGTGATGACCAAGCAGGGCGGGAAGAAGGAGCGCTGCTGCAAGGAGTGTTACAGCGAACACAGTGTGGTGGTGGAACGATTCACAGCAGCAGAGCTGAGTCCTTCCGACTCTCAGCCTCCCCCACCTGGAGCTGAACCTCAGTCCCCTCCGGAACCAGCACCCTATAAAGCCACTCCCAGGGTCACAGGTGGGAGACAACCATCAGGAGATGCAAATACTGTGGTTTAGTTCAGGAAGGAGAATTATTCGCATTAAAAATGTGTTTTTTTCTTTCATTCTGCCCAGTTTCAGAGCCCAGCAACAGATCTGATGATGGAGCTTTTGACATCATCACAGAAGAGGAAGTAAATGATGTTTATGACAGTGACACCACATCCCAGACCGTCTCACTGGACGGCGAACAGGACCGACGTCCTCATGGAGCGTTGAATACGTGAGCATGATGTTGGATGATTGTTTCTAGTCTTCACTTACATGTTTTTCTAGTTTCATGTCTTCTAATCAGTCAGGAAAACATATTAACCTCAACGTCTTTTTATTCATTTTTAATACTGGATGAGGTGAATGTCTATTCTGGACCTTACAGGGGTGCTGGAGATATGACCCCAGATGATCTGGAGGACCATGTTCCCACTGTCCAGGATTCAGAAATTAACCTTCTCAAATCAGGAGAAATCACGTGAGCTTCTCCTCTGGTGTTTTACCGGTCAAACAGATGGCTCAGCTTGCAACCCTACCGTTGACAAAATGAAATTCTCCTCATCTCCAGGCTGGCTGTCCTGCTCAGCATTGAGGATATTTCAGGATTTGGGGATGGTCTCAGGGAGCTGTTTATCAAGTCCAGCAGTTACAGCGTGATCACCATTGATGTCAGCGACACGGGGCCAACAATCAGCTGGATGTTCTCCTCAGAGCCCAAAAGCATCTCCTTCAGCGTCGTCTACAGGGACTCCGCTGACACACAGGTGGAACACTCAAAGGTACCGTATTCTTCAGACTATAAGTCACACCGGACAAAAAACGCATAATGAAGAAGAATAATGCACACAAGACGCACTGAACTAAAAGTTGCATTTTGGGGTGGAAAATTTATAAAATCACAGACCAATAACAAACATGTCATCTTGAAAAACAAGTTATAGTATGGTAGAGTAAAGAACAACGAATGAATACGTGTCTGCTATGCTAACACAACATATTAACAGTTTTTCAGCATAAACAACATAACAAGTTTACCAGACTCTTAGTTCCAGTATTCTGGCCTTTCTGACTCCTGACATCACGGTTTTGGTTGTCACCGAAGTCCAAGTTTTCTCAGTCCATCCAATGACTTCCAGAAGAGTTGCATGGCGCGTCCTTCCGGTTGCTGTAGGGCTCTGTTCTCCATCCGTCGTCCACTTCAGGGTGTCATCTATCATCCACTGCACCAGGATGTCAAGTGGCTGGAGTCCTTTGGTCAGGGCCCTGGGATGACGTCAGGGACGCAGTTGAAAACCTTTCATTTGTCTTTGAACTGTGGTGTGACGTGCGCTCGCATATTGTCCATCACAAGCAGGGCTTTGCACAACCCTACAGAAGCCACGAGGACACTTGGTGTGGCGCTCTGTCTGCCAACAGTTCATCATTTCCTGATCGATCTACCCTTTCTTGACTTCTTCACAGCCACAACGTCTGAGGGGGACTGGATTTTCGGCACGGTTGTTCGTTTAAAAATGGCCATTGGTGGCAGTTTTGATCCATCTCTGCAACATGCCAGCACCACTTTGAAGTGTGGTTTCTCCTGACCAGTTGTGGCTAGATTCACCCTCTTTTGCCCCTTCTTTGCCCCACTTCGACCCGCGGGGAGGTCAAACGTGAGGGGGGCTTCGTCCACGTCGGTAATAACATCCGGTGTCACCTCGTGCTCAATGGCCTGATTGTCCAGAAACTCCCGGAAAAGGTCGACCCTGGCCTGGAAGTCTGCTGGCAGGCTCTGGGGCGCCACGGTCCGAGCTCTGATGGAGAGGCGGTTGCGTTGCATGAAGCGGTAACACCAAGAGGGTCCTCCGGTGAAGTCGTGTATGTTCAGGGCCTTGGCGACTACCTGGGCATGGAGGCGGAGCTGCGAGGTGGACAGGCCTCTCCCCGCAGCCCGCTGCTCCAGCGCCCACCGGTGGAGCTCGACCTCCAGCTGCGGCCATCTCGCTTTCAGCCCGCGGTTCGCTTTTTTGGTTTTCTTCATGGCGTTTAAAGTGTCCTCCGCCTTTCTCCAGTCCCTCACTAGTTTCTCGCTCACTCCAAACTCTCTTTCTGCTGCTCGATTACCCTTTTCGGCTGCATATTGTATTATTTGCAGCTTGTAATAGGCAGGATAGGATTTTCTTTTGGGGGACATTTGTCTTCAGTCGGACCCAAACGGAAGTTTGATTTTTTTACCCCGAGACTTTTTTCTATCGCGAGAAAACAAACTCCGCCTTCCGAGATTTGCGGACTCCCACTCCCACAGCCCACCCACGGTAATCAGCCAAATGGTTCCAGTCCAGCGCAAAATTTACCAGTCATCTCAAGAAAACAGGGTTGAAAATAATAAATAAAAATACTCCAGAAAACTGAGTCCGTGTTTCGCGATCGGGGGTTTAAAAATGTCCGCTCAGGGCTTCCATACTAACCTGTATTCGCACGATTGGGCTCGGAATGTGACGGACAGAAGTGAGGCATTGTTGATTTTAAAAATTCTTCTTATTATTTTCAGGTTCTCATTCCTCTGACTCGCTGCAGTTCCCACAAGGAGACAATCAAGGGTCAGCTGAAAGTGCGCCACGCCGGCCTCTACTCGCTGGTCTTTGACAACTCCTTCTCCAGGTAGCAGCAGTCCTCCAGCTGGCAGGTTTACAGCGCACACGCGTGCGTGTGTGCGCACCTGGGCGCCTCGGAACCTGTGCTTTTATTCACTTTATTGGAATTGACTTATTTTAACCTTATATCTTCTAACAGATTTATCTCCAAGAAAGTTTTCTACCATCTGACCATGGAGAAGCCCATCATCTACGATGGAAGCGACTTTCCATGATGCCCAAACACACACACACACACACACACACACACACACACACAGACATATTTTGGGAAAAGTCTGTACAAAAACTGAAGTATTTTTAGTTCATTATTTAATTTTGTGGTGTTTTATCGTTGCACTGTCTGGTGTGTTTTTACTCTGTCCGACCTGATGTTTCCAAAAATATAGGAAATAATAATAATTATGCATTGTAGCAAACACCAAGTAACGTAGTTTTTAGTTTTATCTGGTTAGGGATGTTTTTTTTCTCTGTGTGTTTTTATTTTTAGGGAATGCTGCTGCTAAACTAGTTACAGTATCATTGTCAAATATTTTAAATCACTAAAAGAAGCAGAGTCCAGGTGATCAGCTCGCCAGTGACTTTTGTCTAATGTTTGCACTTTGCCAGAAGAGAATAGGACTGCAGGGACTAGCAGAGACCTGCACAGCAGCATCCTCCATCAGATTAGCCGCCCTAAAGACCCTTTTTCCACAGGCTGAGCGTTGTCATGGTAAAATTGTATATGTGCTGATCACATACTGTATTTTCAAAGTGCCTTTTTCTAAACCAGGGAATTAGTTTGTTCTAAAACTTGATATTTTTACTTGGACAGAATATCAATTTTGTTGGAACTAATCACAATTTGTAAAAACAAACAGAAAACAACTATCATGGCATTTAAATGACAGTACCGACACTATGCAGTTCTTTTATATCAGGAAAATCATTCGAATTTTGCAGAACTCTTATTTTCATACATTTGGTATATTTAAATGCTGTATGCTTAGTGGTGGGTTTGCAATACAGTATTTTTTTTTTTTTTTTAGCTCAGCAATAATACAATTAGTCACTTTAGGACAATAATGTTCACTCATAGATGGAGACAGGACCTAGGAGACTTGCATCTGATATTTGTGATGGGTAACATTAGCACGTTTTATATGAGAGGCTTTTGTGACCAGAGCTGCACTTTTATGGAAAACACTTTTACTAAGCATGATGAGCAACACCAAGTTTGGGAGTTTTTGGTGTTTTTGAAGAATTTTTTACTTGTTTTTTACTCTACTCTTTATAGAGTAAAGCCTGTAAGCTAGTAAAAGCTCTGTCAGATATCCAGCAAATGATTAAAAACAGAAGTTGACGAAGCCTCAGAAAACCAGGAATCTGTGTCTGATTTCAAGTTGAGAGTCCCATGTTTGGTGTGAAAGAATAATGGTGAAATGTAGCTTCTTCTTGTGAAATGATTTCCATGCAACACATTTTGGAATGTAAAGTATTAATCCTTAGATAATTCGGGTTCTTCTATAGAGGCTTTTGGCGCCACCTAGAGGCAAATGAGGTGAACATGTGGGCAATTGTGCAGGTTTCAGCCTTTTTTTCTTTGATTCTGTAAAAGAATGAAAGATAAAACATCAATTGTGACAATGCAACCCAAACAAGTCACGTTTCAATTAGATTTAGGTGTCCTAAATTGTGTTTTACTGTCCAAAATTGATTGTCTTTTTCCGTGTAGCAGCTGGTGATGGCTTTTAATTCTGAAAATAAATGCAGGAAATCCAGCATTTTGTTGCTGCACACTTGAAGGTCTGTCTGTGTGTGTGTGTGTGTGTGTGTGTGTGTGTGTGAGCAAGCTCAGCATCTGTCCAGGAGTGTGTGGATGCAGTCAGAGCTTCTGAGGGAGGCTGAATGACAACAGCATGTTCCATCCCCACGTCAGAGGGCTGCTTCTCACCCTGAGTCTCACTGCAACCGTGAGTGATTCCTTTTTCTTTTGAGCTTTGTGATTCATGAAAAACACAAGAGAAAGTAATTGTGATGTTGTTAAGCATTTAGAATAGTTGTATTTTCCATTAAATCATGGTAAAAAAAAGGACATTTGGCCTGATTATCGGGTTAGGGTCAGAATTGAATTCAGGTTAGAGTTTAGGGCTAACTGGGGGATTTATTTTGGCTATGAAAGTCTTTACACACATGCACGTACCAGCCGCGTGTGCGTTTTATTAACTGGCTACAAAACGGTATTTTCCCCTGATTCATGTGCTGCTCGGTCGAAGACGGCAGGGTTGCAGCTCTGCCCTGAAGTATCTGATCTCCACTGAATCCAAACAGACTTCAAAAAGCTCTTTGTTGCTGACAGAACAATGTCCATGTCCAATGTCCGGCAGAATGTCCAAAAATCTCCCAGTCAGAGTTTAGTTGGCTATTAATGTATCACTTTGGAAAAAAATATTTTTTTTAATACACCAGACCTACATGGTACATTTCTTGTTTTTTATAAAACGATTTTTAAAAAGTTCTTTCTTGTGAAAAAAGGAATAACAGTGTGAGCTCTGAGTGTTTGTTCCACCTAAAAGGGTTGATAAAAACAGAGTTATTGTTAAATCTACTGTGCTGAGGGATCTTTTCAGGTTTTCTAACTGATAAAACGCTGCGCCTCAGTCTTTTTATCCTTTTTTACTGGGTCTGCTTTGGTCACCTCAGAGAGCCGAGGCTTCTGAGTTCTGTCTGAGCTCGCCTGGCTCAGTGTGAGGGCTGGTTTAAATGTCAGCACCTGCAGGAACACCGACGGCACCACAGGAGCGGTGAGGCTTTGAGATCAGGTCTGATGTTCTAGGGAGCAGCAACGAAGCCTTCCAGACCCAGCCGACTGTTTCCATCCAGTTCCAGAACAGGAGAGAAGCTTTCTGCTGCCTGAGCCGTAACGGCGGTCTGTAAAAACCCACTTAAACATAAAACCAGTCTCCCAATTTTAGAAAATTGAATAAAAGTGCTTGATGAGGAGCTTTTTTTAACGTGTCATCAGGCTAGAAAGAGCAAAGAGGCGAGAGAAGGGGTCAGGAGGGTGAAGGTCTGAGGTTTGGGTTGGCAGACCGGTCCTTGAAAGATCAGCACCTTCCTTAGCCAATCAAGGGTGGATGCAGCCAAACTCTACAAATGTATGCACGTCCACACAGAATCTGACGCTATCATTAGCACATGTTGCTAATTTCCATAATATAATAGAAACCAGGTGGAATTTAGAGAGGGAATTAAAGGAGAACAAACACTCATCCCAGGCTTCTGCCTAATTCTCTCCTCACGACTGGCAGGGAATTTGAATAAACTACCCTTTTAAAAGTCACAGGGAGAGCTTCAAAACACCAGGAATGTTACTCAGCACCACCTCCTGCTAGTATCAGCTGATATCTCTGTTGGCTGGTCGTCAGAACACACTGAATTGTGAAGAAGGACCGTTATCTCCTCGCCGTGTTCGGGGCTGAGGTAAATGGCTGCCACTCTGTTTTGTTCCAACACTAATGGAACCCGGCTGCCCGGGAACATAAACATGTTTGAGAAACGCATTCCTGCAGTCCAGCAGCAGGTTTAGGCTTCGGCTCAGGTGTGCGCGCCCACCCTCTTATGCAGTAGGTAAAGACTGTCACATGTCCCCATGGCTCAGGAGTGGTGTCAACAGGCGTCCAGAGCTCTGGACCGTCACTCTAGAACCTAAAGTTTGCTCACAATAGATGAAGACGATAAAGGAAAGAGCTGCTGGTCAACAACAACTTGATGAGAAACCCTCCGCTCATCCTGGGTGAGTGTGCAGATGGGCCGGTTTGTCCTCCTCAGACTAGCCTGCGTATCTTCTCAAAGACTCGAGTGGATCTCTTTGATGAAGAGGAGGACGGGGACTGTGTGCTGGAGGTGTCTGCGGTCCCGGCGGACCAGCCGAGCGCCACTTGTTTTTCATAATGAGGCGGAGCTGTTGAGTCAGGGCCAAACAACCTGGTAATAGCAGACCTGACTGTGTTCTGATTGGAGCTGCCTTTTATCATCCATCAGCATGATTATTTAAACCAAAAAGAAAAGCTCAGATTGTTCAGCGTTGAGACACACACACAAAAATCATTACTTCAGAGTCATTTCAGAAATGGGTGGTGATTATGTGGCGGCTTCTGTTTTTCCTCCTTTGATCATGCTGGTCATGCACGTGTCCATGCATTCGCTCCTGCCAGCTTCTTAGTATGGCGCTTCCATTGGAACACGTTCCAATCAGCCGGTCAGGACCCACAACGCGACCCAAGAACACGAATTGAGCCGTGAAATTGTGCAGAGTTGTCGTATAAAAGCCGGATGTGACTGCGGCCCCCAGGAAGCCATTCAGCCTTTGAGGAACCTGCCTGCTGCGCTGACCTTTCCGTTGGGGTGACCCTGGGTTCAGCAGATGGGCCTGATGAACAGCGGTGACCCTCCGACCCCCGTCTGGCTCAGAGGCAGGATGTCTGACGGAACAGAGCAAGTGCATGAGTGCATCTGTATTCAGATCAGTGGCGTCAGTCTCACCCGGACTCTGATCACCCACAACCTGACCTGAGATAATAGAGGAGATTGTTCCGATGCTGCTTCCTAATACTTGAAAAATAACTTAAAGGTAGAAGCTTTTTTTTTTCTGGAAATGACAGCAGCTTATAACAACAGTAGAACATTTAAACTTTAAAAAGTCAGCTTATTAAAATCCCAAATCCCACCTGTTAACTGTCTTTAGGTGGGTTTTCTCTCCCTTTTCTCTCCCTTCGCCCTCCTCCTCATGTCCTCTCCTCTAGGCTTGGGCCAGCCTGCACCCAGAGTGTGAGCTGCTGTTCCAGCTGGAGCAGGAGGAGCGCAGCTGCCTCCGCTACATCCAGGAGCAGAGCAACGGGAGCGCGGAAGGTGCGTGGCCGAAGTTGCTCTGCAGCAGCGCACATGCTCCTAAATGGGGTTATGAAACATCCCACAAAATGGTGTCCTGCTTGTGGGGACACCACACTGATGGTGTTAAAAGAGCAGCAGAGAATGTGCTGGCTGACCCGTCGGCCGGATGCATTCGTGGAAGAGAACGTTAATGGATTTACTCTGTTTCACCTCTGGGTGCTTTGTTGTCACCACTTTTCCATGTTCTTGGGCTTTTTGTTTGCACACAACATTGTTATTAATGTGAAACGCCTTCACAGAAATAATGTGGGACACACCTCATTTACTCTGGCGGCTCCTCTGATAGTCCATTTCACACCATTTTACACTCCTCCCCAAATTAGGAGACTTAATTTGTCCTGTTTATGCTTTCTAGCCCGCCTTGCTTTGGGCCGCAGTGGTATTCACTATCAGTGTCAACACCGCGTCGTGCACAGGAGGACCACCATGCAGTGTGTGTCTGAATGATGAAGGCAGCCGTTTTGATCTGATGGCGAGCTCAGTTGGTTATCGTCTGGTCCCTCCTTTAGGAAACGGCTCTCAGCTCAGACAAAAACATTTAAAAAAATGAATAAACAGCTATTTTTTTGCTGTTTCACTAAAAAAATACACATTGTTGAGGACGTGCACTGCCCAGTCCTATATAACATGTCTCATTGTGCGCTACTTTTTGTGTATGCGTTTAAAACCTCCTGTCTGTGTCCCTGCAAAGGTTGTCCACCAGTCTGGGAGGCTGTCATCTGCTGGCCTGGCGCAAGCGTCGGGGAAACGGTGCACCGAGCTTGTCCCGCCATCTTCTCCTTCTTCAAAAACGACACAGGTGACCAAAGCGTCGGCAGCCGTCCACGATCACCAGATGAAGCAACACAAACACGGAAACCCAAAGCTGACGCCGACGTCGTCTTTGACCTCAGGTTGGGTCAGCCGGAACTGCACCGGCAGCGGCTGGTCCGGGGCGTCGCCTCCCTACCACATCGCCTGCAGCGTGGACGAGGACAGCTCTGAGGTGAGCAGAGGTCGACCCGGGACAGTAACAGAATGTAACAGGCCGGTGATGAACTACGTGAAGAGTGGGAATGAAAGCTGTTCAAGGTGCTGTCAGACCAGACGGAATCAAACCTGTCCAAACAGGTTTCCTGCCGAGGGCGCCGAGCTGGCTCGTAATTTGGTCAAATGGTGCATCATTAAGTTCACTCTGGGCTGAGAGTGTTCTTGTTTTGTTTGGCTTTCAGACGGAGCGGTCCTACTTCGCCACGGTGAAGCTGCTTTACACCATCGGCTACAGCGCGTCTCTGGTGCTGCTGGCTGTGGCTGTGTTTATCCTGTTGCTCTTTAGGTAGGAACTGTCCAGGAAACCATGGAAACTGACAGTATAGTGATGTAATAAGGGCGTAAATTGGTGAAGAGAGAAATTCATTGTGAATCTTTTGATCTACAGCTGACCTCTTTGAATTAGTGCAGCATTTCAGAGGACGGGGGATCCATAAAGAATAGGAAACCAAACGGAAAAATAAAAACAAGGCTGTGACCGGATTTCACCACATATCTCTGGTCTCCATTACGGATCCCGGTCCCCTGATGCGGGGTTATCCGGGCTCCCTCGCTGCGCGCTTTAGAGCTTTTATTTGTGCGTTTCGTGCTGCATTTTCATTCCAAAGAGCAATTTTGTGTCGTAACCACAAAGGAAAACAGGCAACGTGCTCTGTCTGCCTCTGCCTGACAGGAGGCTGCGCTGCGCCCGGAACTTCATTCACATTCAGCTCTTCATCACGTTTATCCTGAAAGCCGTGGCGGTGTTCGTGAAAGACGCCGCCCTGTTCTCCAGCGACGACACCAACCACTGCACCCTCTCAACCGTAAGACCCACAACTCTGGTAGTGGCACATCGTCTCCCTGTGACCCTGAACAGCGCACAAGCTGCTCCCCGTCTCTCCCCCATCTCGCCAGTTGGCCTGCAAGGCCTCGGTGGTCTTCTGCCACTACTGCGTGATGGCCAACTTCTTCTGGCTCCTGGTGGAAGCCCTCTATCTCAACTCCCTTCTTCTGTCGTCCTTCTGCCACACACGCCGGTGTCTCTGGGGCTTCAGTCTGCTGGGATGGGGTGAGAATTCGCACCAGTGTTCCAGCCTCTTTTTTCCTCTGCTACAGCGGTCGTGTGATTGAAAATGATGTTTGTTTTCACCACCGCAGGCGTACCGGTGCTCTTCATCGGTGTGTGGATTGGATCCAGGCTGTACTTTGAAAACACCGCGTGTGTAGTCGTGTTTTTCCTTTTCTTTTCACACTTCAATTGCAAAAAAGAAAAAAAAACTGTCTTTCTTTCTAGCTGCTGGGACATCAACGAGGATTCGCCGTATTGGTGGATCATCAAGGGTCCAATCGTTGCATCCATAGCTGTAAGTGATGCGTCCCTTGTTCAGGAAGGAGCCCATCCTCCTCCCTGGCTGTGAGCTCCATCCGTTTCTGCCACCAGGTCAACTTCTTGTTGTTCATCAACATCGTCAGAATCCTGGTACAGAAGCTGAATCCACGTCTGATCCAGTTCAATAACTCCTCCCAGTACAGGTACTCTTCCCTCACCCCTTCATGCCTCACATGCCTAACTTGGATTCTGTCTGACTCAATAGAAATATTATACAACAAGAGAGCACTTCCTGTCTCTTCTGTGGCGGATAGACGTAAACGACTGGCTGACTGAGTCATTTGGTTCGAGCGGAACCCTTTGAGCACTGATTTCATATTCATTCAGAGTCTCCGTCTGTAACTATCCAAAAGACCAAGGAACATTTCCAATTAAAACAGGCCCACTAATTGGCTGAACGTGTCCAGGGACATTGTGCATATCTGGCTACCTGGGGCCAGTTGAGTGCTCCTTCATTTAATTGGACCAGCCAAATGAATATACTTCTCCACACACTACCTAAAGCACCACTGAGGTGAGATATACACAGTCACGCGTGATCCCACAGCTTGTTACCTCTGTCTGTGCACCAGGCGCCTGGCCAAGTCCACCCTCCTCCTCATCCCCTTGTTCGGCACTCATTACATGCTCTTCAATTTCCTACCTGACTACGTCAATGTCAGCCTGCGTCTCTGCCTCGAGCTCTGCATCGGATCCTTTCAGGTACGCACACACACACACACACACACACACATTCACGTGTGCATTATTTTCACTACAGCTTACAGTTCCCTTACACACACCCCTCACCCTTGATTTAAGTTTCAATATTTAGTCCCCACAAAGATAGCTGAACCCTGTTTATAATTAAAATTCCTTTAAACAGCTCAATTAAACACGGTTTTTCTATTGCTCTCTCTCCTCCAGGGGCTTTTCGTTGCCATTCTCTACTGCTTTCTCAACCAAGAGGTCAGTAGATATTTTTTCGCAACATTGCAGAAGTGAGCATCCGCCCTGATGCTGCCGTCTGTAGCGGCTGACTGCGGCTCTCTGACAGGTGCAGAAGGAGGTCCACATGCAGTGGCTGCGGTGGCAGGGCAGGAGTTATGGCGCGGTGTCACCTGCAGCCAAGGGCAGCCAGATGGACACGCCTTTCTAGCGCTGCCCGGCACAGATTCTTCACGTTATGACTTTAAAATACACTGTGAAACTTAAAAAAACGAATGTGTGTATTGTTTTACATAATGGTATGATTAGGCATGAGGTGGTAGAACTAATCACTGATTCAACTAACTTGTCGGTCACAGAAAAGTCGCTGTTTTACAACAAAGTTAGTGTCTATACCTTCATATACTGTAAGATACATTTAAAAAGTCTTTCTGTGATGGTTTAACACATTCATCATGCAGGTTAAAGGTGTGCAAGTGTGCAAGATCTGTGCCACTGTAGAAACACATTACACACCAACGTGTTGTTGATCTTGTTTTATAATGTGAGCCTCCTGAATGGAAAGATGGGACCAGTGCCGAGGCTGGTACTTCTTTCAAACGTGATAAGACTTTATTTATCCACAACAAAGCAGTTACATTGCTGTGCTGTTAGATTGTAACAGCAGGTAAATCACCTGTTGGACGTCTTGACCCTGTAATTGTCCTCCACCTTTGTGAGTGTGAGCGGCAGCAACAAGACTGGTTTTTCTTTCTGCTTTTACCTATTTTTGTGTTCTTCTGCGAACTAAATGAGGGTTTCTGGGTATTTTACCTTATTCTTTTTACTTGAAGGACCTGACCTAGAACATCATCCACACCTCTATGTAGCAGCTCTGTTTGTTGTGATGTAAAAGAAGTTCCCACAAGATCTTGGAAATCTTTTCTGAGCTGATCTTTGGGCAAGATGTACATTCATTTGCTGACAATAAATCCGTGAATGGTTCGGGAATCTAAGCAAGATTCTATATATTTTTGATTATTTTTTTTATTTAAAAGATCACGGCATTAGGTTTACTGTCCCGTGGTGATAAAACGGTGATGAAATGAACAGCTGTTCTCCCCCCCCCCGGCTGCCAGGGCCCCCCTGGCCGCATTGGAGCCTCCGCGTCAGGGTTCGGAACTGGACCAGTCTGCTGTGGGTTTGGGGTTTGCGTAATGGGAAGTGCAGAGTTCCTGGACAGGATGTGGAAACGGGCTGGGGGTCTCCTCCCCGTTCCCACCACACCGACCCACGCAGCGCTGGCCCACAGCTGTCTGGGTCCGCGTGTGGAGCGGGCAGAAGCGCGTTCTGGCAGCTGGATGAGCCCTGATCTCTCTCTCCTCCCCACGGTTTTTAACTGCGAGTGGAACTAATCGGGGTGAGTTTGTCATCTTTTCAATCCATCCTTTTAATTGTATGATCCCACAGGTTTGTCTGTCTGGCCGCTGAAGTTTTCCTCGCAAATCTTTGCTTTTCATTAACCGGTCGGGATCAACGCGGTTGGTAAATATGTGTCTTCTCTGCCTTAATCTTTTGTTCTAGTTCAGGAGAGTGGTGTGCATACCATCGTGTTGGTTTACCTGTCTGGACACGTCGCTGCGCAACGCATTCGTGCGCGTAATCCCGCATTAGGCGAGTTTTACGCGCTCCCAGGCGTTGATTTAAACCTGTTTTCTCTGGTTCAGTGAACACACCTTCTCCTCGTCCTCGTCCCCGCACGAACCCAGGTGATGATGGCTGGTCTCTGGACCCTGGTGTCGGCCGGGCTGCTGCTTTTGTGCGCAGCCGAAAGTCTGAACAGCCCCGGAGAAAATGAAGTCCTAAAGCTCCCGGATGAAAATCACAACAAGAAACAGGCCAGTGACTGAGGCTCACCCCCACGTGTGCGTGGGGTGTGTAGGATGGCTGGAATTCAAACCTTTTGTCTCTGCTTTTAGTCTCAGATGACCGTGGACATCACAGCCAATCTGACTGGACCTAGCGGGAGCCACCCGCCCACCGCCTGTAGGTTTGACCTCTTCTCCTTCCTCACTTTCATCTATCAATCCCTTCCTAAAAAAATCCCCGTTTTTACCACCAGCAGCCTCCCCAGGCACAGTCACCCCCAGCTCCAGCCTTGCTCCTCTGTGTCCAGGAAACCAGGTGACTCTGGGGGCCGGCTCGGCCTGCGGTTGCCCACCCGGCCTGGTGAAGGTCGGCCACAGGTGCTCCTGCCCCGAGGGCTTCACCCCGGCGGCCCTGGGGTGCACAGGTGACTCACGCCATGCTGGAGTCCAGTGTGTGACGCTAGCCTGATAATGGGTTCGCCGGGGTCATTTGCAGCGTGTTAACGTGTGTGTGCAGATGTTGATGAGTGTGAGGGTGAGGAGCCGGGGCCCTGCGGTCCCCACGCCGTCTGCAGCAACACGCCCGGCTCGTACTCGTGCGCCTGTCTCCGTGGTTACCTCATGGGTGCTACAGGCTGCCAGGGTTTGTTAGCATCGCTGTGCGAGACTGACAAACCGGATTGAGCATTTTTAAATGGATCCCTTGTATCTTTTTAACGCAGACGTAGACGAGTGTTCTCTGGCTGCGGTTACGGGCCTGCAGGCCTGTCAGGATGACGCCCTCTGCGGAAACACCCCCGGCTCCTTCACCTGCTCCTGCCCCACGGGGTACACCATGGCTCAGAACGGACAAAGCTGTGTAGGTGAGGGGAGCGGCAGCGGTGGGGGGCGTGGTTTGGGGGCGTCGTGACGGACGGCGGTGGCCATGTTTGTGGTCCTCTTTCTCCTCCACAGATATAGATGAGTGCAGTTTAGAGCAGCGGTGCCGTCCGGAGTTTGGAAACGTGTGTGTCAACACTCCCGGCAGCTTCGTGTGCCAGTGCCAGCCTGGCTTCAGGGCACAAGCGCCCGCCTGTGGAGGTGAGCCTGGCTCTCCTCTTCACCACTGTTCCCCAGGCCTCAGAACTCCCAGCTTCCAGCAGGTTTTCACAGCCCAGCTCTGTCCCTCTGCCCTCAGGTCCGGTGTGTCCTCGTTTCACAGTGTGTCAAGGTACGAGGAGCTGATTTACGTCCACGGCCCTCTGCTGGGCTCTTGTGTTTCGCACGTTGCGGGTGGTTGCTTGATCACGAGAGTTTCCTGTAAGTTTTCTAAGCATCACTCAGTCTGTCCTGCGCTTGGGGCCCAGATGTGGACGAATGTTTGGAGAGTCCTGCAGTGTGTGGCGATGGTCCAGCTTTGTGTGAGAACACGCTGGGGAGCTACAAGTGTGTTTGTCCGGCCGGTTACCAAGGAAACGGCACACACTGTGAAGGTAGTTCATTAGCATCGGTGCCTGGTATTAGCATGTAAAATTTAGCTCCCTGTGGAGGCTGTGAGCTTCGGTTGCATGCTGGGTTTTAGCTTAGCCCTCTGGTGCGTTCTCTTTTTTCCAGATGAGAACGAGTGCGCCTCAGGTGCCCACGGGTGTGACCCCAACGCTCGCTGTGGCAACATCATCGGCTCATACTTCTGTCAGTGCCACCAAGGCTTCAGCGGAGATGGACGCTCTTGTTACGGTGGGTGAGGGATCTGAGTGTTCCACGACAGCACTTGGCATGCGTTAGCATGCTGAACTTGGCCACGGAACACTTCACTTGGAGGGCCGTCTTTGTTTGCAGATATTGACGAGTGCGCCATGAACAACGCCCGCTGTGAACACAACTGCTCCAACGAGTCTGGAGGGTACAGCTGCCAGTGTGCCGCCGGCTTCCGGCTGGATCAGGATGGACACAACTGCACAGGTGAAGGTCATGCGACAGCTACGGGGTCACCTGACTAACCATAGTTGGACAAACACCACAGGACCTTCCAACCAAATGAGTCTCCTTCTATATCTCATTTGATGGAACTTCAGCATCAAAAAATAAAAGCTGCTTCCATACACACGTGCATATACAGAATGTTTCATCAACAGTGTCTCGACATCCGTCCGAAAGTCATATTTTCCGGTTGCAAACTGAGCCCTAATGCGTCTGTGACTGTCCTCTGTCCACCAGATGTGGACGAGTGCCTGGCGCTGAGTGGAACCTGTGAGCACCTCTGCATCAACACCCAGGGGTCCTTCCAGTGCTCCTGCAGGGCCGGATACCAGCTCCACATCGACGCTCACACCTGCGTGGGTCAGTTTCTCCGCTACTGATGGAGACAATGTCCGATTTTCGTGCCACGTGGACTCAAGTTGCCCGTCCCTGTGCCCGCTTGTGTGCGCTTAGACATTGACGAGTGCAAACTTCACAACGGCGGCTGCTCCCACAGCTGCAGCAACACCGTAGGAGGACACGTGTGCCACTGCCCCCCTCCTCTGCTGCTCGCCATCGACAACCTCACCTGCAGCGGTTAGTTTACCCATGCATCAACGCAAAGATTTGCTTCCAGCTTTTTATCGATCTTTCCTCTCTGCATCTTTGTTTTTCCTCACCTGATCAGATGTGAGGTCTTGCAAGCTGAGGAACGGTGGGTGTGAGCACACGTGTGCCCTGACGGCTGAGGGCCGGGTCCGGTGCAGCTGTCGGTCAGGCTGGAAGCTGGACGTGGACCTGCGGAGCTGTGTGGGTGAGACTGTTAGTCTTTGTTTTCAGGGGTTTGTGATATAATAACGTGGTGCTCCGTCCCTGTTGGTGCACAAAACCAGTAGCATCGTTGGGCAATTAGAGGGACCACAGATGGATTTAAAGGTTTAACTGTGCCGGTGCTCTTTGTTGATAGATGTGAATGAGTGCGGGGACTTCACAAACGGGGGCTGTGAGCAGCTCTGTGCCAACCACCCGGGTGGGTTCAACTGCACCTGCAGGGAAGGCTACAGCGTACGCACAGACCAGCTCAGCAGGTGTCAGCGTGAGTCAGTAACACACGCGCAGACGTCAGTGTGGCCTCACTCAGGTTTCCAAACAGTCAGCTAAATTTGGACTCCTCCGCCCTTTCAGCGGTGTGTGACCCTCCGTGCAACAACTACGGAGTGTGTATTGCTCCAAACAGTTGCGACTGCCCCCCCGGCTACCCAGGACCAGGATGCTCAGGTACAAACTTGGGTGTTAACTCTGCATTTTTGTCCAGAACTCTTGTGCTGTGGGCGCTTGTGTCAAGATTTAGACTCAGTGGTTTGTGTTTCAGCCATGTGCTCCCCACCGTGCGCCCACGGTGGCACCTGCATGCGCTGGAACAAGTGTCTGTGCCCTCTGGGCTGGACTGGAGCCGGCTGCCACACAGGTACAGTTGAATCGTCCATCCTCGGAGTTCCGAAGCACCCTTGCTGATGAATTTCTCCAAACTGGCATCTTGTTTCTCTCTCAGCCGTGTGTGATCTACCCTGCGCTAACGGCGGTCGCTGTGTGGGGCCTAATATCTGCCAGTGTCCGTCTGATTACAGCGGCCCACAGTGCCTTTTACGTGAGTAACTAAACCACAAGCACATCTGGCCTCAGTTACACCCCATCAGCAATGTGAGTCACTTTGGGAAGGGTGAACTCAAAGACTGGGTTTCTGCTCCACCAGCGCTTGTAATCCAGCTCGGAAATTTCACAGTGATGGAAAAGGATTTTTACACACAGCTCTACTTTTTATGTGTTTTTTCCCCCTTTTTTCTGCAGCCCTCTGCACCCCTGCCTGTCAAAACGGGGGAAGATGTGTGGACGTTAACAAATGCACGTGTGCTGGTGGGTGGCAGGGGGCTCGTTGCCAGATAGGTGAGAGCACGCAGGCTCGGCTTGCATCCGTCTAATGCTCCATCACTGAAGAAAAGGTGTCAGAGGACATCAGTAACACTACTGCGCTGATTTACAGAAAACCAACAGTGCTGTTGCAAGCGAAATAAATCCCAAGCGAATGTTTTCATCCGGCGTCTCCGTCTCACATCTGCTTCCTTCAGAGCTGGTTCAGTGTCAGAGACCGTGCAGGAACGGCGGCGTGTGTGCAGGCTTCAACAGGTGTCGTTGTGCCAGAGGCTTTGTGGGCGAGCTCTGTGAAACAGGTCAGCGTGCCAGGCGTGCTCGTGCAGCAATCGCGCCCCCTCTGTCTCCTGCTTATGACCATCTCTCCTCGGCCTGTAGCTGTGACCACCCCCTGCGTGCCCCCCTGTCAACACGGAGCCACCTGCAGTCCTCACAACACCTGTACCTGTCCAGAGGGCACCGCCGGCCTGCGCTGCCAAAAACTGTGAGTTTTTGTCGTTTCAAACAAGAGGGGTGGAGTTGCTAATGACGGATCTGTGGCCTTGCTGCCTATTAATGCTGTTCTCCTTGTCGGAGGGGTTGAGGCGACCTATCGTAATGCCGTGTTTTTAATGGTTGAATTACGGTTCTTCTCTTTAGGACGTGCCCTGTAGTCACCACGGTGGTCAGCATGGCTCGAGCCGTACGGAGGGCTGTCAGGGAGAGTTACGTGGACCGATGTGGACCCCTGGGAGTTCAGCTTTGCACAAAATACAGGTGATCCATTTTTCCATTACGGCATAGAAACAATCCCAATAAGAAAAATTATACTCAAATGTACTTTAATGATTGAAGGATCAACCAGGCTCGTGTGTACCTGCAGGCCTACAGGGTGGGCTACAAGATCCAGTGTCCAGAAAGGAGGGGCAGATAAGTGTCTAAACACTGCTCACTGTGAGCCGCAACGATACAGAAACAGGCATATTAGTATGAAAAATGTCCTTTTTTTATTCACACTGTCCTGATTGTGAATGGCAGCTGAATTTTTTTTTTCTTTCTTTTTTTTCATTAATTTTCTAATCTGGGGTCATTAATTACTGTTTTCTAATAAAATTATTATAGAGTCCAACTCAAACAGTTTATTTTGGAATTTATTATTTCCTAAAGTGTAAATTACTTCCTCTATTAGTATTTTATTATGTAGTTTCAATTTTTTGCCACTAAATGTCACTACAATAACTACATGTTGAATTTGAAAGTCAAAGATGCGAAACTTTGCGCGACGTTTTTTTTACAGTCATCATGTCGATATCTTTGCAACACACTGAGCTTTGGAACAAAAAAACCAGTCACCACATTTGTATTTTCGTTGGGATGCAGATTAACATGGATGAAAAGATAAACTTCCCACAACCTGATCCTTCCTGTCAACAGTTTAGGGGCTTTTTGTTTCTGCCTCATATAGTTTATTTACGTTACCTGTGTCTTCCTCCGCTTCACTTCTTTCTCTTTTGCAGTCTCTGGTAATTTAGTAAGCTTGTCCAGCATTTTCTTTGTTTCTCTAATTGTGTCTGAAATTTTACTCGCTACACGTTTTTCAATTTTTATTTATTTTTTTCTTTTTCGGGACTAACTATGGATAATTTATCAAGCAAACAAAACCACACCCTAAGAAACAGACAGGCAGATTAGAAGAGATCATTGACAAAAGGCAAACAGAAACTTCTAACTGTCCTAGCTAGACTTCCTGGACAAGCTTGTCTATTTTTATTCTAACGTATCAGTGTGAATACATGCCACCAGCTCATCTTCACACTCCTGTCATAGCTCTTTTTATCTTGCATCTAACAAAAATCTGTAATTACAAAAAGATGAAATTACCAGCTCAGAGGAATATTCTTAGTTGATGACGAAGGAGATGGGTTTTTGTTTGTTTGTTTTCACCACTATGCAAACAGTATATTTGTTATTTGTGTGGACTTGGGATGTACTCTGAGGTTGGTTTAGAAAATGCTGCATGACCACTTGTATAGGGGAGTTACACACTTTAGGCCACGACTGGTTGTTTTTGTTAGTTTTAGTTGCACTACCTAATGCGCCGTCCCACGTCTCCATTAGAGGAGGGGATAAAAGCAAGCGCTTGGTGTAGCCACACACTCTGACCCAGCTGCCAGAATGGGCCTGATGGTTTCTGTAGGTGGGTTCCATGTGGACTGGGACGCCAGCACGCTGCTCCTCTTCGCTGCAGTTTTCATCCTGACTGCAAGCTATATCAGAAACTGTCGACGGCCGACCAACTTCCCTCCGGGACCCTGGACACTTCCTGTCGTGGGGAACATGCACAATCTGGATCACCACAGGATGCATCTGAACTTAATGCGGGTAAACCGACAGGTCTTCAGAGGGGGAGAAGGGAGGTTTGATTGGCTAAATGATGCCTGGTGCCTTTTTCCTCTTCACAGTTAGCTGAAAGGTATGGAGATGTGTTCAGCTTACAGCTGGGCCAGGAATGGATGGTGGTGTTAAATGGACCCGCGATATTGAAAGAGGCGCTGGTTAATCAGGGAGACAGCGTGGCTGACCGCCCCAAGCTCCAGCTGAACATGGATGCCTCCCATGGCCTAGGTGAGGGCAAAATACACAAAAACAAGCTGGGGCAGTTTCCGACTCTGAAGCTCAGAGAGAAAATGATTTTTCCACAGATTAAACCCACATAAACGCAGCGATTGTAAGCGATAAAAGCCGGTTCTGGATTGAATTTCAAACTTTTAATGAAGCCCAACTTGTTTTTTTTTTTGCTGGTGACCTGTCCAGGGTTGGTGTCTGTTGGCGCCCTCAGATTGAATAAAATGTCCAAGGGATCTTTATGAGCCCACGCTTGTGTTTCCCTTCAGGTTTGGGTTTCAGCAGTGGCCACTTGTGGAAGCAGCAGAGGCAGTTTGCAATTTCAACTCTCAGGTATTTTGGATCTGGCTCAAAGTCGCTGGAGCCGGTCATACTGCAGGAATACACACACTGCGCCAAACGCTTTAGAGATTTCAAAGGCAAGAACTGATCGTAAACTCACACACTGATAATGAGGGATGACAGCTAAGATGCGGATTAAATGATTTTTTTTTTGTTTACACGAGTAGGCAGACCCTTTGCTCCTCATCTCATGTTCTACAACATCGTCACCAACGTCATCTGCTCCCTGGTGTTTGGTCATCGATTTGAATACGGTGACAAAGATTTCGAAAAACTGATGAACTCGTTTGGCAGTTGTCTCCGGATCGAAGCCTCCGTTTGTGCACAAGTACGTCCGTTTTTAGCTAAACAACAATGATTTTTTTTTTTTTTGGATCGTTTAATTATCGAACCAAGGCGTCATTCGTCCGCCCGCTTCACTCCACAGCTTTACAACTCCTTTCCTCGCCTGATGGGGTGTTTGCCGGGGCCACACCAGACAGTGAAGCGCATCTACCAAAACATTAGAGACTTCATAAAAGAGAAAATAAAGGAGCACAAACAGAATTTGGATCCCTCGACCACAGGAGATTACATCGACTGTTACCTGAACAAGATCCAAAAGGTAAAGTTTTGGAATGAAAAGCCTCTCGTCCTCAGTCTGTGCTGTTAGGTTGCAACAGTGTTTTTGGTGTTTACAGACAAATCTGGAGCCCAACAGCACTTTCCACGAGGAGAACCTGGTGGTGTGTGTCTGGGATCTGTTCCTGGCCGGAACTGACACCACCACCTGCACGCTACGTTGGCTCTTCCTCTTCATGGCAAAGTACCCCGAGATGCAAGGTAAACGTCCTGCTGACCTTTAGTGGGGAGTCCGAGTGGGAACGGCGGGACGGTGGGGGGCCGTTTATACAACCGCAAAATCTGAACAATATCGAGATTTCTGGGCTTTTTGGGTTATTCACGTAAACATCATGGTGTTACGAGCTTTATTTAGATGAGGTACCAGATTACAATGCCTAGATTACCTACCCCCCCTACAGAAAAAGTCCAGGCTGAGATAGACGCAGTGATTGGACGGTCCAGACAGGCAAGCATGGACGATTGCGTCAACATGCCGTACACCAACGCGGTCATCCACGAGTCACTGCGGATGGGCAACGTGGTCCCTCTCAGCCTGCTTCACGCCACCGGCCAAGAGCTCCATCTGAGAGGCTACACCATCCCCAAGGTCCTCCTCTCACGCTCGCCTCGCTCTTACGCCACCGACTGTTGGTAACAGCTTTGGTTGGGATCACCAGGGAACGACGGTCATCGCTAACCTGACCTCAGCGCTGTTCGACAAGAACGAGTGGGAGACGCCCTTCGCCTTCAACCCGGGACACTTTCTGGACGAGGAGGGGAAGTTCAGAAAGCGCGCTGCCTTCATCCCTTTCTCTGCTGGTGAGGAAGGAAACAACACCTCTGAAAAATGTGCTCAAAGGAAAACCTCTGCTCGACTTTCTTTCCTTCTTTCTTTCTTTCGGTCCGGTAGGTAGGCGGGTGTGTCTGGGAGAGAACCTGGCCAGGATGATGCTTTTCCTCTTCTTCACCTCGTTCATGCAGGAGTTCTCCATCTCCTTCCCTGCAGGCGTGAGCCCTGTGATGGAATACTATCACTTTGGCGTCACTCTTTCACCACACCCCTATGAAATCTGTGCGGCGTCCCGCTGAATCCACGCCGGGGCTGACGCAGGCTCCGGCTCATTGTTACGCATTTATAAATAACAGCTTGCATTTAAAGCACAGTCCACTATCTAAAGTAGCTGTTTTCTTAGCATGAATAAATTTAGCTAAATTAACTACTTTGTTTTGTCTGTAATAAATTCTTTAGACCAGAATTTTAATATTACAATAAATTTAAATGCTATATTGCATTGTTCACATCTTATGATAATATTATGTTATTATGATCAGAAACATAGCCTACAGCCTCCTAACACATGAAAATATTAATAAAATTAATACATTTATGTTTTCTTTATTTTGTGTTATTCACCTACACAAATAGTGAAGAATCATTCTTCTTATGCACGCGTGCTAAAGATGAGCTGTTTCCACCTCATGATGTTCTCCAGGTGTTACTAACAGGTCAAAGAGCTGAACTTTCCATGCAAAACATAAACGTAATTGTATTTTCTGTTTGAATATTCTGCTCCTTAATGTATGGATGCTTCACCAAGTGACAGTTTTATTCTTCACTCTGGGAAAAAAAATAATTACAGGACACATCCCCGTACAATTAAAGGTTTATTACATCTATTAACATCAACACTTCACACAAACACTGTTTAAATGACATCGGTAGGAACCTTTACCAATGACACTGATGGCAAAAGTGATGTATTTATGGAAAATAGTTGTGCACATCAAAATCTGAATTTTGTTTGGAGGTAGAGTCATCACAGTTTTCTCACTTTTCTGATTTCAGCCTGCTAGCTACTGTCAGCTTCCGTTGACAGTTGAGGCACTGCCGTTAGCGCGGCGTGGCGCAGATCTCGTATGGATTTGGCGCCAGGGTGACTCCAAAGCGGAAACCCATGTCCGGCTTCACCCCGGCAGGCATGGAAAAGGTGAAGTGCTGCATGAAAGAGGTGAAGAAGAGGAACAGCTCCATCCTGGCCAGGTTCTCTCCCAGACACACTCGCTTACCTGAGTGGAAACAGTGTGGAGGTAATGAAAACCAACATTAATTGGTGTAAATTGTGAGTAGGTCTCTTTTGTTGTGATTCATTTATATCTATGAACAGCAGAGGTTTCATCTCTGTTCCACAGATTCACACATCCCTCACCAGCAGAGAAAGGCATGAAGGCTGCGCGCTTCCTAAACTTCCCGTTCTCGTCCAGAAAGTGTCCCGGGTTGAAAGTATTGGGCGTCTCCCACTCGTTCTTGTCAAACAGCACCGAGGTCAGATTGGGAATGATCGTGACTCCCTGGTGGTCGCAATCGTAACCGTTAATAATTACAGAAGCAGAGATAAGAGATTAGGTGAACTGTGATTCACATGGGGAAAATAACCTTGGGAATAGTGTATCCTTCCAGCTGGATGGCCTTGGTGGTGACATGCGGCAGGCTGAGCGGAGCGATGTTGCCGATTCTCTGGATCTCATGGATGACGGCATCGGTGTATGGAAGGTTGACGCGGTCGTCCATGGTCAGCGCTCTGGACTGTCCCACCACCCGGTCAATCTCGGCCTGAACCTTTTCTGTGCATCAAGAGAGGACACGGAGTGTCAGCACACGCGTGTGGTGCTCCAGAGGTACACGTTGTAGATTTTTAAAAGAACTGCTCTGTTCCACCTTGGACCTCGGGGTATTTGGCCATGTAGAGGAAGGCCCAGCGCAGCGTGGTGGACGTGGTCTCCGAGCCGGCCACAAACAGATCCAGCACACAAAAAATCAGGTTTTGCTCATCAAAGGTATTTTCGTCCTGGCCCTTGTTCTAAAAGACCCAACACATTGAAGAAATATTGACAAAGGCAAGCGTGTAGCAGCAGAATCCAGATTTCTGAGCCTTTGTGTCGTAAATTTGCCCAATTGCAGCTACATCAACACAATGAGGTTGCAGCATCAGGAGCGACTCACCGCCTGAATCTCCTTCAGGTAACAGTCGATGTAGTCTCTGGGGTCTGAGGGATCCCAGTTTTTTCTGTGCTCCTTCAGTTCTTCTCCTATGAAGTCTTCCACTTTGTTCCAGATCTGCTTCACAGTTTGATGCGGTCCCGGCATGTGTCTCATCAACAGAGGGAACGAGTTGTAGAGCTGTGGAGCAGGCGGCAACCATCACCAGACGTTTTGGGGTTTTTTTGGCATCACTCTACGTGATCATTTTTAGACAACCATCATCATGTTTACTTGAAGCTCTCTACCTGCGCCCAAACAGAACTTTCGATCTGCATACTCTGTTCAAATAGTTTGATCAGACTCATGAACTTCTCATCGCTGTACTCGAAGCGATGACCAAACACCAGCGAGCAGATGATGTTGGAGATGACGTTGTTGAGGATGAGGTGCGGGGCGAGGGGTTTACCTGTATGAATTCAACCCAACATTTATTGCAGAACTGTGGATTTTGTACAGCACCTGTAATTCACGTGTCCCCGTGCCTGTGGTGTTTACCTTTGTAGCTACGGAAAACATTGGCGCAGTGTGTGAACTCGTCGATAATGACGGGTTCGAGGGACTTCTTGCCGAATCCAAACAACCTGAGGGTTGAAAGTGCGAAACGCCTCTGCTGCTTCCACAAGTGCCCGTTACTGGAAATGACACCTGGTGGATTAAAGGCAGGTGAACGGGACATTCACACTCTCACTTCCTTAACCAGTGACATACAGTTTTAAATGACAGAGGTGACAGTTTTTGTTTTTTAAAGGTAATTATGACCTATGAAATAATGCTATAGATATAATTCTTCCCCCTTTTCTTCAGGGTTTGACCTTATTTGAAGCTGTAAATACACACAACTGGAATGCTGCTTCTCTATCTGAGAGTCACAGACTTGCGAGCAGATCTTTGCCTGCGTGTGAGACACACTCACCGTATCCATGCACTATATCTTCCTGCAGCGGGAGCACCGGACGGTCAGACACACTTTCACCTTGAGTCACCAAAACTTCTCTCACGACTTTATAGCTGTTGGCCACCACCATCCACGACTGGCCCATGCGCAGGCTGTACACGTTTCCATGTGTCTCTGCCAGCTGGGGATAGATGTGACAGGTGAGGGACAGAACAGGACAAATGTGGAACAGAGGCAGATGCGCTGGGACTGGTTCAGATCTACCTGAGTCAGGCTCTCGTGGGTCCTGCTGTGGTCCAGAGTGAATATATTGCCGACAATAGGGATCCCCCGGGGTCCTGGGGGAAAGCTGCCAGACCTACGGTTCTTTAAATAATCTGCAGTCAAGATGAAAATCAGCAAGAAAAGCAGCAGAGCTTTCACATCCCATCCCATCCACCAGCCAACAAAGTCAAATATCCACTGCATTCTGCACCAAAGGGCTCAGTCCCGACCAACAGCGCTTCTGTGCCTCCCCGAGGCTACTATGCTGTTGCCTGGAGCTTGTTTTCCGTCTCTGGTGGAAGGAAGAGTGTTGCTGGAGGGCTTGGTTCCTCCCCCCTCAGTCCTCTGGTGTTACGTAACCCTGGACTTTAGCCTTTAGAAGGATCTTGAATAAATGACATGTGTTACTTACTCAATTACGTTTGTTCATCCTTAAGGAGAAATATCCTTGCTGTCATCTGCTCTATTCATGTAGCTGTTAAAAGCTCCAGCTCCCATCAATCTTTCCATGGTTTGTGGTCCCTCATATATTCTCATCTACTTTTTTTTGCTCAGTCATCCTCCAGCAGCAGAAAACCTTGCCCTAGTAACAACAAAGACCTCCTAGCATGTTGCTTCATGTCCTACCAGTAAAATCTTTCTGATCAGAGAAAAATTGCTCAAGTGCAAGTTATAAAGTTAAGATAAACTGTACCAACATATCTCAAATGTCAGGTTATCTCAAGAAAAGAATTTGAACTTGTGCTAGCTATATAAAGGTGAATCTACTGGTCCTGATGAAATTGATGTAATGTCACAGCAGAAAGAATAGAAAAGATTTTTTTACATTTGCAGGCAGGAATGTTGTAAATCGGATCATATATACGGGCTTTTATTTTTATATGCCTAGAATGAAAAAAAAAGTTAAAAAAAATTAATAGGTGATTGTGGTATTGTTTTGGATAGATAGATAGATAGATAGATAGATAGATAGATAGATAGATAGATAGATAGATAGAGAGTCTTGATAAAACAATATGTGAAAACAAGCGGAGTTTTATTGTGAAGTGTGCAGACAGGATGTGGTGTCTGCTAGCTTTACTGCTGTGACCTGTTCGTGTCCTCCTGCATCAGATTTAAGCAAACCGGTCGATTAAAGACAACAACAGCGCTGAAATCATGGTTCTTGAAGAGAAGATGATAATGAACGGAGAGCCTGAAGATGTTAGTAGCACTCTACGATTCCAAACAAATTCGTCGTGCCTCTGTTACTGATCAATAATATTCCTGTCACATTGTTTTAGATAGCAATATAGCTAACTAAGCTAACAGTCGTCTGTCCTGCATTTATATAAATTCTCCTCTCAGTTTTGCATGTATTTAAATCAAAACTTGCCCTTTCGGTTATTAATGTTGAATATGGCGAAATGTTCTGGGTGTTATTTATCTTACATTTATTTATTTACTGGGTTTTACGTGTCCTACAGGAGGAAGATGAAGAGGAGGAGGAAGATATGGTGGTATGTGTGCTAGAGATGCATCTTCATGCGTCTTCATGCATTACTCTCCCCCCAGAAATTGTTTACAGTTCATGTAGAAGCATTTAGACTGAACTACTAATCTGGCTTTAAAAATTTTATGAGAAAACAATGTACTGTACATCAGCATGTTAACAAGTTCCATTTTGTCTCTGTTGTGTTTTTAAGGATCCTCTTGAACAGTGCGACAAAGTGCGAAGAGGCAGAACACTGCGTCCATGCCCGAGAGCGCATGGAGGAGTGTGAAACCAGAGTTGGCTCTCGGTCTTCCACACAGGAGGACTGCACCGAGGAGCTGTTTGACTTTCTGCATGCCCGGGACCACTGTGTACGTATGACGACCTTGGCTGGTGGGGTTAGGGTTAGGGTTAGGGTTAGGGTTAGTTAATTCTTCTGTCTCGGGTTGTGTGAAGTCTGTACAAAGATCTGCAGCGATTTTCTACGCCAATAGCTAGGCTTAGTGGACCGTTTAGGTTTGTTAGCTTGAGGCTGCAGCATCTCCAGACGGTAAAATGGCAGTGTTTCTTATGAAAGAGGATTTTCTTTTTCAAGGTTTATCTAGAAACTGAAGGCTTAAATATATTTCTAAATATTTTTATTTGTTTCTATCCCACTTATTCAGTCCTGTATTAATAGGTGTTGTCTTGTGTCTCCACTAGGTGGCGCACAAACTGTTTCATTCAGTGAAATGAACCTCTGCTGATGGCTGAACCACGATACAGCTGCTCAAAGAAAACTGTGTGATAATCCTGTAACCTAATTTAATCTGTAACGTATGCGGTCATGTGGCCTACATAGTCTTCAAAAAGATGACATGTCAACATGTCAATAAAAGGTTTAAAAACCTGCACTTGACTGAAGTCCAAGAGGAGTGTTTAAAGTTTGCCTGCTGGTTTATTGATCAGGAAGCAGTTTATGCGGGGAAATATAGTACAAACAATCTTCTTGCTTGAAGGAAATGAGGAAATTTTGAAAACTAATCCTTTACAATTTTTTCAGTTCATAATTGAAAACATATCCACCCCACCAATTGTTAGATTGTGGAAGAAAGGAAATATATTAGAAAGTTTGTTTTTCTTTCTTTAATTGTTTTATTATTGTTGTTATGGGAAACTTCCGCTCACTTTTCAACATCCGGAAAAGCCAGAGGACCGAAATACGTCACGCCGCGCGTGCGCTGTGATGCTGCCCGGCACGAGACACGGGCGTGCGGTCTAGTTAAGAAATATTACGTTAAACGTCGCCCAAAGACTTTGGCTAATACATAATTTATTATCTAAAGTCACTATAAAGGGTTAAACTTTGTTCGGCGTGTGTGACCTCTGTGGTAAAAGCCTCCGCGACTCCGCCCACTTTGGTATCCGGGACACACGACGCAAATCCAACAAGTGTCAGAGCGGAGCGAGCATGGAGGATGTGCGGCAGCTTCTCCTGGCCGCGGAGCCCGATAAGCGGACAGTTTTGGTGCTGACGGGTGGGACCTGCGCCGCCGGGGCTCTGGTGCTGCTGCTGGGGAACGTGTACAGCCGGTGGCGGGCGAAAGCGAAGATTGGGAGGGCCAGAACGCGGAGGGATGAGAGCCTCTGCCGGGCGGAGGAGGCGGTGCGGCGGTACAAGGACTCGGTGAGAGGACAGAGTGTTCTTGAGCAAAAGTATCAATAAATGCACTATTAACACATGCAGCGTGGCATGAACTTTCCACGAAACGCTTCAGACTGCATTATTGTGCTGCAGGTGCGGAGGTTGTGAAAGAAGCAGCGTAGCTTAGTGTAAGTGTGTGTTGGTGTGTTTAAGTGTGTGTTGGTGTGTTTAAGTGTGTGTTGGTGTGTCTTTTAGACTTCCAGGCTGGACTCTGATCACATCTTGAAGCTGTCCCTGTCCGAGCTGTCAAACCGACTGAAGCAAGGCTCGCTAGACCCCGAGGATGTGTTTTACTCATACATGGACAAGGTTTAACACACACTTAACACTCCCGGACTGGTTTCCAGCGCTGAAAAGTGTAAAAAATAGAGGAAAAAACTGCTAAATCTTTCTGCTGCCTTTGTTATCACACTAGACCACACTTAACTTCCAACCAGTTTTAAAGACATGTCTTTAGGGTAATTATACATTTTGATGCAAAGTAAATATTTGGTGTGTTGTTTTTTTACAGGCTCTAGAAGTAAACAAGAAACTCAACTGCTGCACCGTGGTCCTGTCAGAGAGTTTGACCAGATAAAAACGATTTCCTCCAAAAAGGAAGGTCTCCTGTACGGTGTTCCTGTGAGCATTAAGGAAAACATTGCATACAAGGTATTTTAAAATCCACTTTCTTCCTCATACTGGCATCTGCTGCAGGAAGTTTGACATTGCTGGGTTTTTTTTGTGTTTTTTTGTTAACATGTTGCTGTACAAGAACTATGACACTTCCTGTGGTGTGATCAGTAATCTCGACCAAAGTGCCCAGGAGGACAGCGTGCTTGTTAAAGTTCTGAAGGAACAAGGAGCCATCCCTTTTGTGAAAACAAACCTCCCTCAAGGCCTGTTAAAGTAATTTGTGTATTTACGGTAACATTTCTTGTGTAGGAAAGGTTGGAGATGTGTTTTACTCATTTGCCTTTGCCTTTTTATCGTCCCACTTCCAGCTATGATTGTAGTAACCCGATCTATGGGCAGACGGTCAACCCTCACAACCTCCAGAAGACCTCTGGGGGTTCGTCCGGAGGCGAGGGGGCTCTCGTTGGAGGAGGAGGCTCCTTGCTTGGCATCGGCAGTGACATCGGGGGTAGCATCCGCATCCCTGCAGCATTCTGTGGCATATGTGGCTTCAAGCCAACAAGTGGCCGATTAAGGTCGGTGCTGCTCGGCTTTATTTCCCAGTACCGCAGACGCCGCCTCTCATGGTCTCTTGTGTCTCGGTCAGCTCTCGAGGGGTGGTCCCCATCGTCCGTGGTCAGAAAACCGGTGAGTTACAGTTGCGTCATCGTTCTGGCAGGTTATTTTTGCAGAACCCTGGATGATGACCTTTTGGCGTGTTTGTGTTTAAATTAGTGTTGTCATCCAGTGGCCCCATGGCGAGGGATGTGGACAGCCTGGCCCTGTGCATGCAGGCTCTTCTCTGCAGCCACATGTTTGCTTTGGACCCCACCGTCCCCCCCATGCCCTTTAATACACAGGTATGTGTAAGGAGAGAAATACATTAAAGAGCTGAACTAGATGGACTGAAGGGTTGAAAGGCTGTTCTTTTCTGAAAACAATAAACACACTTCATCATAAAAGTGAGTCTAATGTTACAAAAGTAATTCACTGCAGCCCTGATTCAATGTCACATATTTCAGCATGAAAATACTTTTTTTTTGTAATCTACACACACACACTCACCCTTCCTCGTATATCAACTGGATGTGTTTATTGGTACTTTTATGGTAAAACAGAGCTAAAAAAACTTCAAATGACATTTTTACTGGGGACAAGGGCACTGTCCCATGATGTTTAGGTTATATATTAACTAAAGTATAGTTTTGGTCTAAGGTCTATTGCTGAGGTAAGGGGACTTAAATTCCTCTGTTTCATAGAGAAAGCTGGGATTATTACGGGTTTGTATTTTTTTTATATATATATATCTGACCAATCCTCATCTAATCGGAGAATAAAGATGCATAAGGGCCGTAATTTGTCCTCATCAGTGAATTTTCGTCCTCAGGTGTATCAGAGTTGCAGGCCTCTGAGGATCGGCTACCTTGAGAACGACGGCTACACACAGCCCTCTCCCAGCTTTGTCCGCGGGCTCCGAGAGGTCAGAGCTCTCCTGGAACAAGCAGGGCACACCGTAAGACCCCGGCACTCAAACACGGACGAGCGTTTAACGGCGTAAGACCGCATCATGAGATCCGTGCTGCCATCTGGCCCTGTAGGTGGTGCCCTACACGCCTCCCGAGATCACCGATATCATGACTGAACTGTTGGTGAAGGGCGTGTTAGCAGATGGAGCCACCAGCCTGCTACAAAAACTGTGAGTTGAATGATTTTTATTTCTTCATTTTTTTTTACAAGGAATGCTTTTGATTAAATGACAGAGTGACCAGAAACGGATCAGTTTTACGTAGATACATGCATGTGACTTTTTCATTGTAGTTATGGAGCGTTACAGCGAGTTCGGTGTTTCTGACATCAACTCTCTTAGAGTTCTATATAATTGTACAATTATTTTTGTGATTATGGATGATTCCTCAGCTTGGCGTCGGGCCTCTCTTTCGTAATGCTCCCTCATGTTCTTTATTGCTTGCTCCATCTCCTGCTCATGTTTCTCCGTTAGCTTTTCTACCTGGCCATCCATTGTGTTTTTAAGCTCCTCCCTCTCCTTTTGCTTTTCCTCATTCCAATCATCTTTCTGCTTCTTGTACTCCTCCTCTCTTCTTTCTCTCTCCCTTTCTTGCTCAGCCTCAAATTTCTTCAGAAATTCTTCCTTTTCCTTGTCATATTTTTTTCGCATTTTCTGCTTCATCTCCTCTTTTTCTCTTTGGATTTGCTCCTCCTGCTCTTTCAGGATGCGTTCTTTCTCCTGTATGAGCTTCCTCTCGGCCTCCTGGAACATCTCACTGGTGTAGTGACTTCCCCCGTTGGTGTCTACCATGGTTTGGATCTTCTGCAGCAGCTCGGCGACCTGTTGGCGATTCTCCTCCTTGTCCTTCAGCTTATTGTTGAAGACGTGATACCGGCCTTTACAGCTGGATACGAGGTCTTGAAGTTCGACGCTGTCGTCCAGAAAGTCCTCAATGGTTCTCTCGTCGAGTTGATCACCGCCAGTAAAGAGAATCATGCTGTATTCAGCAGCTTCGTGGCCGAATATCTGTTGAATTCTTTTTACCGTCTGCTTTTCTTCACTGGTGTACCTGCCCAGCCGGATGACCACCAGGAACACATGGGGTCCAGGGCTTGAGTACGAGATGCACTTGGACAAATCCTCTGATGTTCTTTCCATGGAAAAGCGGGTGTCGAACAGACCGGGGCTGTCAATGATGGCCACACGTTGGCCCCCTACCTCGCCTCTCTCTCGATGGCAATCCACAGTCAGAGACTTGGCACTAAACTTGGATTCAAAGCACCGGTGTCCCAGAATAGTGTTTCCACTGGCACTCTTGCCAGTTCCAGTCTTCCCCACCATCACGAGCCTCAGCTCCTCGTTGTTTGTTATCACTTTTCCTGAGGAGAAAAAGAACTTTTAAAAACCCATCAGCCAGAATTCGGTTCATCTCTGCCCTTTTCCTGCAACATTAATCTCCCCGCCTCCTGACCACTGTAACATGCAGCGGTCGTCCACCCACAGATACAGTAAGGTGACTTACCGAAGTCCATGGCGTCTGCACTGCAGTTCAAAGCAACGAGTGGAGTCTGGGAGCCTGCTGCCCTCCCTCTTATATAGGCTGTCGCACCCACAGCACTCTATATGCCAATGAAAGGGGAAAAAAAGATCATTGACCTTTTTTATCTGACTCCCTGTGTAAAATGTAAATTAAAATCCAGGCCTTCAAAAGTTAGTTATTGATATTGTATCAGCTTTTGTTCTTGTTCAGCGGGTAATTCCAGCTTTACGTAAGACCCGATGATACTGTCCCGTCATCTTTTTACCAGTTATCTGTGAATCCTGCTGCTGCTGGGACACAGTGTTGAACTAACAGCAGAGAAAGATGTGCAAAATAGTGAAACAGGTTCAATTGATTTTGTTTCTGTTTGAAGAGAGGGGGGGCCGCTGGATCCCTGCCTCCGTGTTCAAGTCTTTCCTTACTACTTTCCAAAGTGGCTGAAGAAAACCCTGTCATTCCTGCTGAAGCCCTTCGTGAGTTCCAGCCATCCACTCTAGGACACGTATCCCATAAAGCTGCCTGTCAGGGTTGATCATGTCATGGGTGAGTTGCGTTTGCTTCTGTGTGTCAGTCTCCTGGCGTTCCCTCCATCCTCTCTGCTCTCTGTGGAGTTGGGTGAGTTGCATCAGGATTTTATCGGTGTAACTGATTAAACAGTATCATTTGTAAGTGTAGGCTGCACCAGATTATGCTGATGCCAGTTCCATATCTGTACTTTTTAAAACATAGATAAAAGTGCTTTAATCAGAATGAGTGGATGACGTCTGTAGCTAAGCGTCCCCACTGCTCCTCTGCTTCTTTTCTAGAACGGTTTCTGATCTGTGGAAGCAGCATGCTGCTGTCGAGGTACTGTTTGAGCAGATGGCCGTGCGTGTGTGAGAGCATCCTGAAAAAATCAAAGTCTCCTGTGTCCCCAAAAAGGACTTCATTCAAGAAAACATAGAAGAATGGAGGAGAAACGACATAGACGTGCTGCTTTGCCCGTGCATCGGACCCGCCTTCAACTTTCTGTACTGTGGAAGGCTTACTGGTAATGTGTGTGTGTGTGTGTGTGTGTGTCTGTCCATTTGTTACCGCATGTGTCCATCTTGCCAGTTACCGGCACAGTGACAGGTCTGTTTTTGCTTTTTGTCCTACAGTCGCGGCCTCCATGACGATGATATACAATCTCCTTAACTTTCCTGCTGGAGTGGTTCCCGTTTCCATGGTGACAGCTGAAGACGAGGAGGAACTCAGGCAGTACGAAGGCAATTTTCAGGATGGCTTTGACAAGCTATACAAAAAGGTAATAAATGTGCCAGAGTCCTACTTAAATGTGTTCTCTGTTCGGGAGCAGGTGCTTATCTGCCCAGGTCACATTTCTGACATAAAATACATGTTCATTAAAACTCAGACTCTCACCTGTTCTTGTTGAACCAGTTTGGAATCCTCTCAGATTCCTTTGCCCTTCCCGGGGACCTGTGTGGAGTTCCAGGTTGGGTCGGCAGGGGGGAGTAAAGGACCGGTGAAGGGTGTTCCTCAGCGGGTTGTCCGTGTTTGTGTGCAGGCTGTTTCTGGAGGTCAGGGTCTGCCCGTGGCCGTGCAGTGTGTGGCCCTGCCCTGGCAGGACGAGCTCTGCCTGCGCTTCATGAGGGAGGTGGAGACTCTGGTCAGGCAGAAGAAGAAGTGAACCCCCAGAGGCCACAGGTGCTCCCGTTTACCTGTAAAAACGGATGATGATGATGATGATGATAAAGCAAAGGTGTAGAAGTGAAAGGATGGCTGCCCATGGATTTGATTATTGAGAGCAATAATTAGACTGAAATTAATAATCATTTTGTTCTTTATTGCAGAGAAATTTTTAGTTGACGTGCAAAAGAAATGGCCTATTGGTTGGCATGCACAATTTAAAAGGTTAAAAACAATTATAAATAATATATTAAAAACGATTAATTAATGAAAATTACTGATCAAAAGAAAACCAGGCACCACCTATTTGTGAAGGGAGAAAGGAGTTTGGCTAAAATGAGCCAGTCATTAACACAGTCTGATAAACAAAGAACCGTAGGCGGCTCCTAAATACTCTTACCATTGCTTAACTTTTGTTTAGCATTCTTATTTGTGTGCGGTGAACTTGTCTGTGTTCTCTGTCGCTGTGTTCAACGCGAGCACTGATGGTTTTTACTCTGTGGTGAGCGATTGTTGCCCCGGCGCTATCGCAGGAAACAGGAGAAAGATCGAGGAGCCTAATGACTCGTGGCGCCTCCATCTACAAGGCCAGTGCACCATGTCTTCATATTGTGATTATTTCTGTGCTATTGTAAATATGTGTTTCTGTTGGGTTTACATAAATTTACATATGTTTTGAACCTCTCCTGGGATGGAAAACCATTAGGGACAATGTTAGCGTTTTCCATTACAATCGGCTGCGTTTCCACCGCTGTCTCATTGAATGGAAATGGCCGCGTGCATGTGGTAGTGGGAGGAGGGCACACTAGGCGAGGAGGAGAGCTGGAATTGAGAGGTTGTTCTTAGCATTATCTGTGGCACGTAGCGAGAGAGAGTGCGACTCTGGCTGTGCACTCAGTCAGGGAGCATTAAGCTTTAAGAGGCAGTGAAGAGACTCGGGTCTTCAGAGGGAACTTGACATTGTTCATAAATCCCTCAGGATCTGAAGCAGGGATGAGGACACACAGGCACAAAGGTAGCCTTCAAATGAAACCTTTTCAGAAAACACTCAGGCTGCAGCCAATCAAAACGTGGCCGCTGTGTGAGTGTGTATCCGACGCCTAATCAAGCTATGACTTAGACGTGCAGAATGAAGACTTGAACTCAGAATAGCTTTTGCTAGTCCATGTTTACCCACTTTTGTTTGTTCGGAAAGATTTTATAGGCAAATCAGAAAAGGATGACATCAAATATAGTGACGTAGTACAGAAGTGTTACTACTGTTTAAATAAAATGTGATTCTATTAACAAGCGTTTGCATAAACCACCGACCATTAAAGCGTACTGACCATATTTCAGACCTGGTGGCTCCTTTTATACTTCTCACTATTGCAACTGTCAAGTAGAAACCTTCAGGTGTATTAAACAAAGCAAAATAAAGGACTTTATTTCACCTCCATTTTGCAATATCAGTGTTGGCGTGTTCAAACTTGAGCTTTTGTTGACGACTTGCAAATATGATAATTTGTGTATTGCGTAAGAAAGATTTAAATTTTACCTTCAGTTAGCTTTCAAAGCCTACATTAAGAAGGTTTCGCCATTTATGTCAAATACAAATTCATAGCAGGCCCAAGACGTGACTGACTGCACAAGCATGCAGCTTTAAATCAGATAGATTTGAAAAAGAAAGCAAATTCCCCCAAGTTTTCCTGGAAGGACTTTGTGAACTTAGATAAGTGTGTGCGGCTCAAGCTTCTCGAAGCGTCAGGGGGGCCGAAGTCCCCTCTTGCTGTAACGTGTCATTGATAAGCGCCCAAACACCTCATTTACAGGAACCTTAGACGATGAGATCAGGTACTTTAAAAGCCATCCAAAGACACTCAGACCCCGCCTGCGTGCCCGCAAATACAACACCTTGATATCACCCCAACTAAACTCGGATGATTCTGTCTTAATGTCCCATTTCAGGGACCGAGGAGTCCATAGTCTTAATGGCCTGGCAGAATTGGCGGTGAAATGTCTGACGCAGCGGGACTCCTGCCTCTCCCACGATCAAAGCGAGGAGTTCAGCCTGCGACTGCAGCCACTTACAGAAAACATCAAGGAGCAGCGAGAACGGCAGCTTTCAGATCTTTGGTCCATTTCATCCGCCATTACAACCGAGAGAACAGACGCGCTCTCGAGGACGAGCGGGAGGAGGGGGAGGCAGATTAGCAGACAGCTGATACAGGTGTACAGGCGGTATCAAACAGCAGCTCTGTCAATACAGCAGCTCCCAAAGTCTGCAGAAAGGCTGGGATCCACAGAGATTTCGCCATGACAGGATTAAATGGGAGCTCCCTATGATTTTCTCAGATTCTGTGACTCAACAATTCAGTGATCCACATTCTATCGGCTTTAAAGTCCCCTATCCTGAGTTTGAAAAGCTTACCCTTCGGACAAGGGACATTCTTTTTCTCCTGCACGGTTCCGCTTTTCCTTTTTTGCAGCATTCAGTCCTTCGTCACCTGCCGCCTTCTCGCCAGCTCTCCCATCCTCTCTCCTCCGCACATCTGCCGAGGTTGGAGTTTTCACCCCCCCTCCTCCAGGAGCCTCGCTTGGCCCAAGGCCCTTATAGCTAAATTGGTTTACATTGGAGAGATAAATGCTCTGCAAATGCGCTTAAACACGTACAGTAAAAAATGCAGACAGTGCGTGTCAGGATTATCACCCAAGTCGGGGGGGGAGAAAAAAGAGCATCTCTGTAGCACAAAGCTGGAGAGCCAGAGTGAAGCCTGCAGATACAGTCCGTCTCATCCACTTCTCTGGAGAAAGAGGGGAGGATTTAGCATTTGCATGCTAGTCTGTAATTCCTGGCATTATATAACTTGTCGCCAACAGTCAAACTCCTGTGGTATTGTGGAAGTATTGTTTCACATGGGTGAGCAAAGTGTGGAGTTCCACTCGGGGAGAAAGGTTTTGTTGACAACAGGGATGCTGTCAGTGCACGGCAGATGGAGACCACAGCGAAATCCCAACAACAAGAAAAGACCGAAGATCCATTCATGTGGCACCGGGAGCACGGATGGAGCTGTAAGTTGATGCACAAACCCCACCCCTAGTTTAAAACACGCGCATATATGCAGTTATCAGAGTTAGGTCTCCAAAAAACTAGAAAAAATATTGAAAACAGGCATGTTTTTGTTGTTTAGAAGTTGTCCGTTTTAAACTTTTATTTTAAAAGTTTAAAAGTGATCGCCAGGGTTTCCCGGGTGGGTTCCAGGGTCGATAGAAGTCTATTTGATACGGTGTGTGATGTTTCGTTATTGTTGTTCTACACTCAGACTTGCTTCGCGTCAGAGGTGCCAGAGGTTTTGCTATCTTCTGATGGGATCTTTGGAGCTGTAGGATAATGTTCAAACGGCACAAGCAACAGTGCATCTTCACCTAAATAGATGCTGCATCATGCAAACCCTGCAGCCCCCATCTACTATCCACTGAGTAAAACTCCTCCACTTGCTTAGCCATTTGAGTAAAAAAAACACACAAAAAAACCCAACTCCACTCGCCCCAGCAAAAAAAAAAACAACAAAAAACCAAATCCGTTTTTTCTCCTCAACCTACCCCTCCCTCTAAATCAATGCTGTCCCCCCTCAGACCTCCCAACACAAAGCCCTTCCTTGGAGCAAACCAGTACAGAAATCATAGCTTACCATTCAATCATTGTTTTTTCCCCTCTCTCACCCCTTTTATGGTCCCACTAAAGGTTTTAGCTGGGCAGAGAAGGAGGCCTGTCACTGAGGAAACCTTAGCCCATTGATGAAGTGACAGGAGCTGCCAGAATATGATCCTAATCCTGTTTCTAGCATTCTTTTAGCCCGCTGGCATCGCAATTCCTCCACACATTCTCTGAGCTGTCAACTAGGAAAATCCCTCTAATAGCGCATTGCCCAGATACACATCAGAAGAGCTCCTGGAAACCTTCAGCAGCTTAGCTGCCATAGTCACACACACACACACACACACACACACACACACACACACACAAACACAGAATTCCCATTAGCTTACACCCATATGATCATCCTGAACACACAAAACCCAGACCTTCCTGACAAATTGACCACCAATCCAGAGAGTGTGTGTGGATAAGCCCGAAGGCAGGTTGTACCAGCAATGTTGCAGCCCCCCACCAAAATATGTTTTTATGTACTGTAACCTGCCCGGTCTTAAACCACTTGCTCCTCTCACCTCCCTTTCTCCACAGACAGCGATACGGTCTTCACGGTGGCGGAAGCTGGAGGAGGCCGGGCACAAACAGGTGCCTGAACTTCGATGACTCCGGGAACCCTTCAGCCCCATTTTATCTCATTCTATTCTTACTTAATCCATCGATACCCCAACCAAAGGTAATCTTCTTATGGCAAAGCGTTCTGTTTCGGTGCAGCCAAAACTGGCTGACAGGGGGCTGGGGGGTGGGGGCTGGGGGGTGGATTGGAGCCTCTTTAGAGCCTGACGCCGCGCTTCGCTCATTTCATTTGGGATTAGTTATCCTGCACTCCGTGAACAAGTGGCAGGCTCTCCCCTATGTGGGATGTAACCCTCGCCACGGCAGACCTCCTCCGTCTGAATTCTTTACACCTCGTCGGGGTGTCTTCACCAGCACAGATCAACCCAACGGAAAATTCAACCCTACAGGGCTGAAGGCCAGGTGTCAGAACCTTCTGGGCCTTTCAGGGAGCAGCTGGACGTGACGCACCGCAAACTAATCCTCAGCTCTCCTCGTGTGGAAAACGCTTCCATAGGCGCGTGTGTTTGGCTGCTCCATGACCCCTTTAGGTGAGCAGGGAAAGACTGAAATTTAGGAAAACAAACAAACCAAAAAAAAAATGTAAAAAACCCAGCCCACCGAGATCGGAGGACTTCACCATAAAGCATAAGCAAACAGCAAAGTTGGTGCAGGAAAATGGTTTTCATGCCGTTGATATTTCCCACTGATGACTCTGAGAGCAGAAATGTACTTAGACGTGATTTATTGCCTTGCATTATACAGATAAATTACTCACATTTAAAACAGCTTGAGAATAAAGGCCTTCGATCTACAGTCGTATATACAGAGAGGGGCCGCCGCGCTGCTCTGCTGAAGCCGATCAGCTAGAAAGGAGCTGAGGGGACAAACGGTGGCGCCCGTGTGAACAAAAGGTCCTCCGAGTCCGTCTTTGTCTCCTTGTGTTCCGTTATAGGTCCTCTGCCTCGAGTCACATCTGGAAAAACACGTTTTTCCTCAAACCCTTCACACACAAGGAGAGGCGGAGCCACCTTTAGAGGATATTTACAGAGCTCAGGGGGTCCGCGGAGGCTGAGCTGGGTGCTGTAACATTAAATAGGGAATTTCTGCCAGCGAGGGTTTTTTTTTTTTTTCTTTAAAACAAAAATAGAGTTGAAGGGGTGCTGGTTGTTTCTGAGATCTCTTGATTTCTGCTGCTTGTGCGCCGTGGTGAAGCCATGCTGCCATGCTGAGCAGGCACGCATGCACAGCCAGCGTTCACAGTTCTTCACACACGTTGCTCCTCCAGCAGCTCGTCAGTAAGGTCCGCTCGCAGTGAGCCCAGGTATTTTTTTTTTTTAATTCTTGCGTTTTCTTCTTTAATCTATTCAGCAGAAATAATCCTCTGGCGTGTTCCCAAACTTGCGCGGTGATGTGATAAGGTGCTGACAAACCAGGACGCCAAAGTGCCCGATGCGTCACCCTGCTGTTGCTTTTATTCCAATTTAAATAATCTGCACGTGAGATGTCACCGCCGTGTGTGTGAGTGATGTGTGTGCGTGTGTGTGTGTGTGTTTTTTAATAAATTACAAGAAGCAGACACAAACCTTTATCACAGGCAAATGGGAAACAGTGTGTTTGGAGGGAGCGGAGGTGCAAGGGCCCCGTGAGGTCAGGCGTGATGATAAAAACCAGAGTGTAAAGACTCTGGCTGGGCGGCGAGCACGTGCGGCGAGCGGCCCGGGCTTCAGTTGGGCAGCGTGTCCAGTCCCAGCGACGCGGCGTGCTGCTTGGCCCTCAGACGAAGGTTCTCGATGCTGGTGGTCTTGCTGTTGAGGCTTCCAGGAAGGCCGCCCGGTGCCGCCTGCAGCAGCGGACTGTTCCACACCTGCTGCGCCTGCGACAGGGTCTGGTAGTAGGACTGGCAGGGCAGCGACCCCAGCGGGGACGGCATGTTCATGTTCATCCCCAGGTAGGGCAAAGAGGACGGGGCGCTGAGGTCAAAGGTCGGGTAGTGCACCAGGTTGTTGGTGGCGGCCATGTGCTGGCGGAACTGCTCCTGCAGGCGGAAGAGGCTGAGGGGGGACGAAGCGTAGGAGTTGCTTTGTGCCCCGCTGCTGGAGGACGGCAAGGTGGGGGAGCTCAGGGGGGAGTCTGGAGGACAGAGGGGGGAGGAAGACGTTAGCGCGTTCCAGGCGGAACCGTCGGAAGCCTTCCCGTGAGGGGAACTATTGAAGCTGACATACGATTTTGGACAAGCAGATATTTACCTGAGGAAGGGTTCAGCCGCTTGCTCAAGGGGGAGTTCCTGTCCGCTTGCGCTCCTCCTTCCCCCTGCGCCTTCACTCTGGCGTCCTCTCTCATTTCGTCCTCCTCCCTGTCCGCGTTGTCCTCCGCTGCCGACTCGCTGTCGGAGGGTTCGGGGGAGGTGACGTTGACCTCCACGCTCGTCTCCCCAGGCTGGGGCTGCGCGGGGGCCTCTGAGTGGCAGGAGGAGGAGGAGGACGGAGGCGGAGGAGTGTGCCCTTCAGGGAGCAGGGCGGCCGTAGGAGCGCTGCTGCTGTTCAGCTCGGCTTTGGAGTCGTCCGCTGGAGAACCCTCTGGCGCTCCTGCCGCCTCCTTCTGCTTCTGGAGCTGCTCCTTCTGCAGGCTCCTCTGCTTCTTGCGGAACTTGGCCCGCCGGTTCTTGAACCACACCTTGCAGTCAGGATCAGAAAAAGAGTTTTTGCCCTCATGGAGTCTGGAAATCTTTGCGTGGCTTGACAGGAACCTGAACGTTTTTATACCTGCACTCGCGCTTCGGGCAGGTTGGTGCACATGGCCAGACGCTCCCGCATCACCACGTCGGGGTAGTGGGTCTTCTGGAACGTCTTCTCCAGGGCCTCCAGCTGCTGGGCGGTGAAGGCCGTGCGGCTGCGGCGCTGCTTTCGGTGCTGGGAGCCATAGCGGGCCTCAAGGATAATGTCTTGAAATGCGCAGCCGTTGAGAAAGAAGAAACAGCAGCAGTTTAATTGAAGGCAGATCCAGCCGGAGGGCAGCGCGGGACCAAGAGCAACTGATGCTTACCAGCAAGCCTCTCGGCCAGGGTGAGGGCGTGCACGGACGGCCTGTAGTCAGGGGCGTGCTGAGCCTGCTGCGCCGCCTGCTGGTGGAGGTTGTACATGGCGCTGAGTGAGTTCATGGCGTGCAGGGAGTAGCCGTTCACCCCGTAGTGCTGCATGGCGGCCGCCTGCACACACAAGCGGCCTGTGAGGGACCGGGCCCGGCCACCCGCCTGCTTCCCCCGCCCCGGGACGCCGCTACCTTGGTGTCACACTTGGCAACTAAGTCAGACGGCAACAAGTAAAAACCTGCAGTTGTTGACTTACTGTTTAATTTAAAAATAATTTAGGGAAATATTTTGGTCCTAAGGAATTTATTTACAACCAAGGTTTAACCTAGTTATGTTTTGTAATTAAATAGTAATTAGAATTACATTTTTTAAAAAAATAAATTAAGAAATTGTACAGAATTCCAAACAAGAAAGGCAACATAATGAACAGAATTTAGTTTTGCTTCAGCTTTATGTTTGTTCTTTTGTTGAACGTCACACCACTAAATCTGGAGGTTTGTTGTAGTTTATATTTTCAATAATTATTTACAGAACAAAGTGTATTTGTCCTACGGCTGCAAATAAAATAGCTAATTTTATCATTTAAAGCTCCGTGCGCGTGATGCTTTTATATTTCGGCACAATTTCGATTTAATAGAAAAACCTAATTAGCACAGCTTTCGTTTAACAGACCGAAACTAAAATAAAAATCAATCTTAATTACATCGTCCACGTAATTTCTACCTAAATTTCCAGCGTTTTGAGGAGCTGCAGGTCGGCTTTTGTGCTGCGCCCGCAGCGACGCACCGGGACTGCGCCGACAGCAGGTGCATCCAAATATTTACTTTACTCCCCGGGAGTAAATTCGTGCGTGGGGGGCGTTTATTTCAATCTGCAGCAGGTTTGGGGTCATTCCCCGAGGCTGACGGAGACGTGCGGCGCGCTGAAATATGCGCAATATCCTCAGTTGGCCTCCTGGCTGATGTGACTGCAAATAGGTTTCACTTTCCAGAGCTATTAATTTATCATCTGGCCTGACATTTAGAACACGGAGCCGTGTGTTCGTGTGTGCGTCTGTGTGTGTGCCCGCGCGCGTATGATGCTGTAAAATGATTTTTACATGTGGATATTTTATTGTTCCATTGTAAGCCTCCGGCTGGATTTGGTTTAATCTGCTCCTTTTTTCATCCCGCACCTTAAAAAATGTAGCATGATATTCTTCTTTCAGGACAACGCCGCTTGGCCTCGGGCCCTGATTTAAGCCTAATTATGGTAATTGCCATGGATTTTTGACTATTAGCGCATTTAGGCAGAGGCTGCCTCGGGGCCAAATCCGCAGCAGCAACTTAAACGACACTTAAAATAAACGAACACACCTTTAACACGATTTAATCACAAGTGTTAGTTAAAAAAAATAAATAAAGTTTAGGCTGCGATGCCGGTCGCCGCTCTCCTCCTTCTAGTTTGTCCAATAACTTCTAAAATCTATTTAAACAGTGAGTTCAAACTTGCTCCGAAGTTGTCCGAGAATACGTCCACAACTGTAAAAACAGAAAGACACACTCCTCACCTGTCTTGTCCTTCTGAATATTCCCAACTACCGCCAGCAAAAAAAGGCTCCTCTCAGGCGTGTTTGGCTAGATTCCGCCCGCGGACGCTCATCGCCTCCTGCCGGCTCCTCGCTGCTATCCTCGGCTCGGCTCGTCCCGGCGTCTCCGGCGTCTCCGGCTCTCCTCCAGCCGCATGTGGAGGATGCTTAGCTGCCATCTATCGGCCTTTAAAGCGTCCTGGAGGGGGCCCCCGGGACCCCCACACGCGA
>CAAE01014025.1:14309-58302 GCA_000180735.1 Tetraodon nigroviridis | reverse complement strand
ATTTTCCTCCTTTTTGGCGTCGCGTTCGCGGCTCCTGCGCTGATGCGCAGATGCCGGCGGGGCTGCTGCCTCCAGCGGCCGCAGGGGATTTAGGTTGGGATTGGGTAGACAGGACGCCATTTCACCCTCCAAAAATGTCTTGAAATGACTGCTGGTAAGAGGATTAAAACAATAATGCCCCCTCTCTTCTTCAAGGTTTTTAGAAAAGATTTCTTCTCCCGGAGAAAACCCGTTTAGGCTGGAATTAGGGGCAGCGAGCAGTAGCCTTTAATGTAAAGCGCGCATCGCTGGGGGAATGGTTCCCGAGGGGTGCAGAGTGAAAGAGGAAGGTGGGGCTCTCGGGGCCAAAATCCTAAACTCAATTCGATCTCTGGACACACTGATTCAAAGAACTTTTCCAGCGTGTGTGAGCAGAACCAGCGATGGCAGCAGCAGCAGCCAGAACGGCCTCTGCGCGTTTGCGTTGATCCGGTAACGAGAAGGTATCAACAAGTGGTCACTTTTTATTTGTCTTTTATACCAACTTGTGTTTTCCTCTTTGCAAAACATTTAGGCCTATGAGGAAAAAAAGGGAGAGAGAGAGAGAGAGAGAGAGATGGAAAAAAATCGGATTAACTTGTGAACCGATGGAAATAAGAACTTAAACTGGAGGTAAATCTGAGCAGTGTCTCTTTGTGGAGACCGTTTCTAAAGCAATTAAAGGGGAAAGGAATTCCTCTCAGCCACTTTCCCCCAAATCTGCTTTTTTTAAGGGACCCTAATGCGGGCTAATGTCCAGCGTGGCTAAAGGGCTTAATGCGTGTGTCACAGGGGCCGCTGTTACTGTCATATTAAAGGCCAGTGGAAGTTTATATACACACACACACACACACACACACACACACACACACACACATTATCATTATCATTATCATACTCAGTACTAAATCTGTACACTTTTATATCCTCTCAAACCACACAAACACCGTTTAATTCACATCTAATGATTTAAAATGTGGGGTAAAATTCGACCTTTTCTTCCCTCCTTGTCTTCTTCTCACAGCAGTCGTGACTCTTTAGGTGTGTTCAATATCCAGCCAGGATTGAAAACTCCCTCACTAGAGTTTAATAAAGATCAGGCTGATTACCATTAAAGCTCTTCTGGCACGCAAACTTCACTTTTGGGTTTCACACAGCCCCTCATCCTGACGGAGGCTCCCAGCTCTGCTCGCTCCAGACTAACTTTCTAAACCCCAAATTCATCTCAGATTTCTGTGGATTTCGGCGGCGCGCCCATTGTTCTGGGCGCTCCGCGTGCGTCGGAGCTTGGTCGTGTTAAAGCCTCCCCTCAGCTCTGAGTTATCGTCTTTACTCTCAATCATCCTCCCGCCTGCCGCCGAATTTCCAAACTTTATCCCTGCATCAGGACTCTGGCTGCTGAATGGAAGCTCAGCCGGGGGAAGCCGCGCTGATTTATAAATCATGTTCAGTTTTCGGCATCAGGTTTATTACGCGCGAGTGTTTGTAATTTTACACCTCGAATAACTCCACATATATTTCCAAAGCAGCATTCAGGGGGAAAAAAAAGTTGATGCCTTCAGCCTTCAGAGCCCATTAACTTTTATCATTACGTTATTTTTAACTTCATGAATATATTAGGTTTCAATCCAGCTGCTGAGGCCTGCGCCTGCTCTTAGTCAAGGTTAGCTTGTGCTCATTTGGGTGAAATTAATCATTTTGATGTATGGCTGAGAATTGACTGCTTTCTGGGGACCCGTGTGACCGGAGTAACAAAGCGACTTGCCACCAGCCATCCGCCGGCTCTGGCCTGGACGTGGGTTCCCTCCAAAAGTTCCCCGCTTGTACTGGAGGCAGTTCCGAGCCCTCTGGCAGAAGCTGCGTGTCAGAGGAAATTCTCACAGCTGAGCTTCATCTCAGCCCCAGCCGCCACCCTGTCAGCTCGTGTTCTCTAACTGCACCTCTAACTGCACCTCTAACTGCACCTCTAACTGCACCTCTTCGCCCCTAAAACTGGCTGGAAATTGAATAGAATAGAATAGAATAGAATAGAATAGAATAGAATAGAATAGAATAGAATAGAACTTTAGTTCATCCCACATTGGGGGAAAATTCACTGTTCCAGCAGAAAAAACCTTGGCAAAAAAAGAATTTTGAAATATAAAGGAAGAAGATGAGATAAATAAAAATATTTTTCTGCTGGAATGTTACATTATGTACACAAAATTAAAATAAATAGTGTTTTATACAAGTTCTTTACATGAATTATGCAATATGAATATGTGAGTTATGGACATGTGGGTAGTCTTGTGGAGGACCTAGGATGCTGCGTTGAACAGTCTGATGGCTGTGGGGAGGAACGACCTGTGGTAGAGCTCCTTCTTGCACTGAGGAGGCCTCAGCCTGGAGCTGAAGGAGCTCCCCAGGGCCTCCACAGTGTGGTGTAGAGGGTGGGAGGTGTTGCCTCTGATGGACGTCAGCCTGGCTAACATCCTCCGGTCCGCCACCTCCTTGAGGACAGAGGCAGCTCTCTGAACCTGCTTGTTCAGTCTCTTCCTGTCCCTGTCTGTGCTGCCTCCCCCCCAACACACGATGGCGTGGAACACTGCAGAGGCCACCACAGTGTCATAGAAGGTCCTCAGAAGAGCCTGCTCACGCCAAAGGACCTCAGTCTCCTCAGCAGGTGCAGGCGACTCTGGCCCTTCCTGATCAGGGCGTTGGTGTTGTGGGACCAGTCCAGTTTGTTGTTCAGATGAACACCCAGGTATTTGACCGAGTCCACCAGCTCGATGTCTGACCCCCGGATGTTCACAGGTGTGTGGGGTGTGGAGGTCCTCCGGAAGCCTATCACCAGTTCCTTTGTTTTGCTGGTGTTAAGAAGAAGGTGGTTCTTCTCACACCATTCAACGAAGTCGGTGATGACTCCTCTGTACTCTAGCTCGTCCCCCTCAGACACGCAGCCAATGATGGCGGTGTCGTCGGAGAACTTTTGGAGGTGGCACCTCCCAGAGTTGTACTTGAAGTCTGAAGTGTAAAGTGGGAAGAGGAATGGTGAAGGTTGGGGTTAGGGTTGGGGTGACCTTAAACCTAACCCTAGGGTTGGGGTTAGGGTTCAGTTAGGGTTAGAGTTGAGTTTCGAACAGCTAACCAATTCCTAACTCAACCCTAAACCCAACCCTAACCCTGGAGTTTAGGTTGGGGTTGGGGTTAGGCTTAGGGTTGGATTTAGGGTTAGGGTTAGGTTGCACAAAAACAGAGAGATGAGCGGTAAATCAGAGCCAATATAATTAATGTAGCTTCCTACAGTCCAGCACTGCACCACTGGTGGAAGAGTTATCTCTAACTTTTGTCTCTTCTGCTCACCTCTCCTTCACTTTTGCCATATGCGCGCCACACCAACGCACATGCCCTTAAAAGCGACAGATTTTAAACTTTTCACCTTTAGCCCCCCTCCAACACGTTTGTATCGATGATTCTGGTCAGAGAAGACAGAAACACTGTTGTTTGTCCTCAGATGATCCTGCGGACGCGGTGCACCCGGCTGCAGCCAGGCCTCCACCGTTTCTCTGGCGCACTTGACGTATCGAGGTTGGCAGGTTTGTTTCCTCCCTCTTTCTCAGCGCTGCTCTTTGGTTGTGCCCCTCAGGCTGCGGCCCAGCACAAGGGTTCCTATTGTCAGGACCTAATCCAGGGGCTACACAGCTTTAGCAACATGGTGGGATAAAAGCCCATCAAACCACTACTTTATGGGGGCAAATCTTTCCTAATCCCTCGCTTTATCTAAACAAAAGGAGAGAAACAAGAGGATAGAGAGAAATTGTGGAGACACAGGCCAGGAGTGGGAGCTAATATGCAAAGAAGGAGTTTCACCGGAGAAGCTAACCATTTTTGACAGGCTTTCAATAAAGGGTTGACAAAAAAACGGACACTGGGGTTCCAAAAAGGAGTGTAGAGGGGGCTCTTTGTAAAGTTAAGCTTTAAGATCTTTAGAGGGATATGTCAAAATTAGTGAGATTAAATTCAAAAACCTCAGCTATTAAAAGGACTTGGCAGGGGGCACCTGTCAGTTTTGGATGCTAAAAAAACAAAACAAAAGGGGAAAAAAAGCAGTTTTAGGTTTACTTGATGTAAACAAGCGTCAACTGTGTGATGGCGGAGCTATTCTCCGCTCTTTTCTCCGCCTGGGGAGAGGGAGTATGGGAATTTGTCTTTGCTGCCTCACACATTGGGAATAAAATCCACGCAAGCGCAGCGGCTGCGTGACCCCGGCCTGTGGCCATTCCGAAGTTAGAGAATAGGAGCTAAAATTTCTTCAAGATTCGCTCCACCTTTGTTTCGACCAGATCCATTGAAAGACCACACATGTGTGTATGTGTGTGTGTGTGTGTGTGTATGTGTGTGTGTGTGTGTGTGTGTGTGTGTGAGTGATTCTGGGACAAATCCCTCAACCCCATTAAAATGTCTGCGCCCAATTCCAATTTCTATCTCCGCTCTCTGGTAACCTGTTTCCATTCCCAAGCGCCGCATCTGCAAACGTGAGTTAGGGACTCCATTTTCTGCCAGCACCAAAATGCGTCACAGGAGGACCATTTGGAGTCTGGCGGTCAGAGAATGAAAACAAGCCGTCGCCTTCTGCCTGCGTGCGTAGCTGGGAGGGGCTTTCGGACTCCCGCAAAGACATCGCTCACCACCTGACAGTAAATATAGAGTCCCTCATCCGAACAACAGAGGTCCAGGTTTCCTTGAAATCATGACCAGACTATTTCTCACACTCTTTGTCTGACAGCACGCCCCCTACTGGTTTGTTTGGATACCCAGCAGAACGGGGTAATTAAGAGATAATAGGCTGGGGATGCTCGTCAGGGACTGAGTGATTAGTGATTCATTACATGAGCTTAGAAAGAGAAAGAAGAGGAGAGGGAAGCATTTGGGATTCAGTGGGGGGGCACACTGGAGGAGCCTGACAAATTGCCAAAGGGTTTATCCGGGGTAATTAACTATCACCCAGGGATAGGACTGGAGGTGGTAACCTACATTAGGGTCAGACGGACCACGTCACATCTTTTGATTTTTTAAAAAATGGTATAAATGGTGCTGACTTTATTCTCATTCACATCAAAGTTTCCAGGAATAACGATTTTTATTATTATCAATTTACTCCTGTGACTTCGGAGCTGCAAAATCTTCCTAAAGCATTATAGTATTGGTTATTTACTTGTAAAATATTCGCAAATGTGCCAAATGCTTAAAAATGTGCGGTGTTTCAGTCAACTGAACATGGTGAACTGTGAAATGCAGCTGTGTTCTCTGAGTCGGTGCACGATGCATTTAAGTCTTCACTGACTTTTGATCCCATAAAGCAGGAATGACTGTATTTCCTTCTTCCTAGTCCTTCCAAAGCCGGCCTCCCATCCAGGAGTAATCCTCTCTGGTCCATATCAGCCTCACAAAGCGGCGCACACTTACACGGGAAAGTTGATTTTCTCCTTCTGTTTTATCTGATTTGGAAGTACTTAGAGACGGATTCAAGTCCGTCTCGATTAAAAAGCTGCAGAAAAAATAGTCGGTGTGATAACAACTCGCTACCTCTCCACGTCCAACATCTGGCTATTGTTGTTTAATCTGCTTTAAAACATCCAGGGGTCATCAGGATTCAGACATTTAGAGAATTGAGGCTAAGTCGCTCCCGAGTTTTTAATCTCTCATCACAATAAAGTGCTGCAGAAAGTGTGAAGTCCAATAAATGCTGCATTCACAAGCACATTGTGGCCATGTTTGGAAATTCACAGACACACCCACACACACACTCCTCTGCTCTTCCATCAAATGCATCCACCTCCTGAGATGTATGGCAGCATCTGAGTGAGAGGACCCCACCCGGGGGGAGAAGATAAGCCCTATTATACTGTGTTTTGTGAAATGAGCATAAGGTTTTGATTTATTGTTTCGTAATCTGGGTTTATGACTTGTTCTGTAAAAAGCCAGTTTTAAGAAGGCTTTGCCATCAGGGCAGAGCGGCGTCCAGTTTTAGGTGACGGACGTCATCAGATTGTGACGAGGAGAAGGAGCCGCAGGGCTCTGAGTTCTCTGCGTGTGGAGGAGGATTCATCCTCATCGCCCGCCATGTCGGCGGGATCAGCAGGTCTGCTCTCGGCCATTGGACTCTAACTAGAGCAGCAGAGAAACGGGAGCCTTCACCGCTTGGACCCCACCAATCACAGCCATGTGACTGTTAGGAGAAGAGACTGGGTGAAGTCTGAATAACAATATCTCGCCATGCACGTGGCAGATTGAGCACTTCTGAGACAGTGAAAGAGCGAAAGGGAGGTCTGAAGATTCCGAGAGAGGAGCCTTGCTGGGCCTGACTGACCACATAAAGAGTCGGAGCGCCGTGCCTGTCAGCCAGGAGGAACCCAGGAGAGAGAGCTGCTGTCTTTTCCTCAGATCCTCAGATTATCCCCCCCAGCATTCATGGTGGTGACGGCGGGGAGGGGGGAGCTGGGGTTGGGTTAGAGAGTGCCAGTGTTGATGGAGATCTGTTTATCGGCGCCTAATGAGCGCTGATTGGCTCCCTACTGAGCTGGAGCGTGGGCGCGAAACCTGTGCACACTCTTTTGTGCGAGCCTGGCCCTCCAACAGCTAAACAGTTCTTAATGATACACACGTTTAAGTTTAGTCATTTATTAAAAAACAAAGACAAAACATCCTGCCTCGTACTGCTTGTCTGATAAGTGCGTTTTCATTGCCTTGGGGTCATGCCCCCCCCCCCCCCCCCACCTCCCACACACACACACACAGCGACAGAATCAGATGACAGTTGTGGTAAGGATCCGAGCATCTACAGGGATGTTTGAATCTCAGCGAGGTAACTGATATGATAGAGCCGCTGAATTTGAATGGACGTGTGCAGGAAAGGAGCCGTGTGTGTACAGGAGTGTGTTACTGTCAGGGGCATATGACTGATGTGATTCATAGGCGGACTTTGAATGGCTGTTCATACAACCTCGTCTGTGTGTGTGTGTGTGTGTTGTGTTTAGGGTGCATATGCTGGATGGGTTCACAGGCGGATGCTCGGCACATTATGTCACAGTCTCGTCTGTGTCGTGTGTGTGTGTTGCCTGTTCAGCCTGCCTCAGCTGCGCAAACGGGTCACAGGGGATGCTCGGCACATTATGTCACAGCTCCGCTCACGAGAGACGTGGGTGCATGTTCCCTTTTCATCAATCAATCAATCAGCGCAAACCTCAGTTTAACCACGACAATGGGGCCGTTAAGAGGCCCCTCCGCTCACGCCAGAAGTGCTGATAATTACCTAAACATGAGAGTTGTCACTCTCCTCCCTCCTCAGCGTTTCTCCGCATCTGCCGGCGTCGATCAGGTCGAGCGCGGCTCCTGCACTGGGGAGACAGACAGTAATTGGAGAGATTGGTTTTTTTTTTTCTTCAAAGGCTTATGCTCATTTGATCCTGCACCGTTGGTCCATAACGGAGCATTTTTATTAAGCTTGATAAATGCCTGCGTGTGGTTTTCGCATCGATCCTTCAGTTTAATTTGCTCACAATGTTCACTTTATTGTTGAGAAAGAACAGATCTAACTATAACAGACTCCCAGAGCTGATGAAAACCGCTGACGGATCTATTGTGCACTTGAATCATCTAGTAAGACTCACCAAATTAAACAGTGATATCTAGATCTAACTTTGTCGGACTCCCAGATGTGGAAGATATCTGCTGCGGATGCGTATTGTGAGAATAGATAGAAAACACAAAAGAATACCAGATATATGTAAAAATAACTTTAAAGTTACAAGATGTGGAAGATCTATTTAAAAAATGGGGTTTTATTGTACACATAAGTAGGTAAATGCTCGTTTTAGTTTGAGTACAAAGCTAAAAGTAACAATAGTTCTAAACCTGTGAAAGTAGGTGTCTTCAGACAGTAGAAGGTAGAATGTCCAGGAAGAGTGTGTCCTGAGCTGGAAGTGATGGCTGAGGGAACTTCTCCTCCACGATGAGAGGTCTCTTCTGTTACTTAAACAGATATCTCAGCGTAATGAAGCTGCGGCACAAAAACGTGGCAGCATTCTTTATCTGCGCTGCGAGAGTGTGTGAAAGCAGACGCACAGAGTTGCCTTGAAACCCAGGAACTAATCCATGATATTGATCAGTGTGTTTCATATTGGCCCCTGTAATCCATCATGCTAACAGTGCGGGATAGGCCTAATTTATATCATCTGAAAGGTGTAATCAAAGATGAATGAACCCCAGCGTGGCGGAAATGTGCGCTGGGCCATAATTTCCTCCGTGGTGAGTGATGATAGCGGGCGATAAACACAAACAGCAAAAAGAAAGAAAGTCAGATACGGCAGGACCAAAGACGCTGAGATTTTTACCGCGAGTTGAATGTGAACTTTTCTTTGTCCAATTTCAGGAAAGTTGTGATGAAAAGTATTTGTTAAAATGCCTTTTACTAATTTGTTCTGCAACTAAATTCAGTTTTCTTTACCTGAGACAAGCGCTGCAATCCAGAAACCCAGGACCAATATGAGGAGCAACTCGAATCACATCTGTCATTTTGTGATCATGACTGTTGCTACAGGGTAAATTTGAACAACAGTTTAGCTTTTGTACAATAGGAAAGGTGACAGCAGACAGGCTGACCCAACAATCAGGGCGTTCGCCATCAGCAGAAGGATGCAGAGAGAGAGAGAGAGAGAGAGAGAGAGAGCAGCTGCAAATATAGCACATGTAAATATATATAAATGTTTCTTTTTAAAAAGCCACTTAAGAACCCGAACCCTTTAAATAAGGCCAGGAATAATCTGTTTCCTTGGTTGCGGTAGATCCAGAAGGGATTTGCAGAAACATTCGGCAGTGACACAGATCTACATAATCATTTTAAGTTTCTACCCGCTCCTTCCAGTGATTCTCCTGCTGTCATTTTAGATACCGCTAAAACTGATTTGGGCTCCCTAATCTCCCAGTATTTCTTAGACTTTAAAAATCTTTAATATTATAAGGAGATTATTTCATTTATAATTGATTGAGTGCATTTGAAGAGTGCCACTTCAAAGTTGCCGAATTAAAGATGCGTTTAAGACGCCCAGTGCCGGGCGCTGTGAGTCGCAGGGTGGGGTGCGAGGTTGCGTTGGATGGAGGGAGGGGGATGTTTGGGAAAAGTGGTGGCGGAGGGTTGGGCTGGTGGGGGGGAGTTGTGTTTTTCAGCTCTTGCAATACGCCTCTCTGAGGGAAGCAGTCGGACGCCAGCGGCCGGTGAGGCTGCGGATTCCTCCTCTGGGAGTCTCCATCACGTCCTACCTATCCTCCAGGTTCCTCAGAGAGCACAGGAGGAGAAGGAATCCCAGGTGAGGCCCACATACCTGTAAGAGACTTTAGCCAAATATCTTCCTACCTACTCAAAGAAATCAGCGTGAAGCCAAGAAAAAGGCACATTTCCCCAAAGCTTTTCTTCCCCCCCATAAGCTCAATCTGTGGATTTCCAGCACACACAAATCTTCACAGGCCTGGACTAGAATACGAAGCTCCCTGATTCCCCATCCCTGCTCTTCCCTGAACTGAGCTCATTCAGGCTCTCGCCTCCTCTTCGCCTGAACAATACCTGCAGGTCCTGCCATTGGACCACAGACAGGGTCCTCATTAAGGCAGAGAAAACCAGATAGGAGAGTCTTTAAAGAAAATCTTCCCCAGCCTCAAGAAGCAGGAGCAAGATGTGGCCAATTGGAGCGCTCGGGCCTTTGGGAGCGCTTATATCTGACTAAATGAATCTTGACAGTGAGGAGGATGCTCTCCTCTTGCCCAGTATTGTACCACCCAACTATATGCCCCCTCCCCAACATCTTGTCGCCTGAGATGCTGCGACTACCCCCACCCGACCATCTCCACCGGCACCGCCACCATGGCCCAACCAGATCATAATCCTCTTAACGTTCTGCCTTATTAACCACTCATCTAAATGACATGAAAGCAACTGGCTGGAGCGAGGAAAAGGGGGGAAAAAAGTAAATTATTTCCCCTGGAATAAAGTCCTGGCCCTTTCACCATACACTACTTGGTATTTCACATTTGATTATGTGACAAGTGTATCTAAGTCTGCTCGGGGCTCAAGAGAAATGTATTTCAGAGCCCATCAGGCAGCGCAAATTCAAAAGAGGGCCCAATGTGCCCTGTGAGTGTGTGAGCGCAGACACACTGTCACATTAGCCCACACTCCCCGCTAAATTGAATTCCAATTAAGACGATTCCACAGATGATGAATAAATGGATGATTTGGCTTTTTTTTCCTTTTCAATTGAATAGTGCGTGATCCCTCTAGCCCTGGGAGGAATCCACTCATTAGGGCTCTGCTGCCCAGGCTGGTGAACCTTTAAAAACACCCGCCAACCGAGATCTGTTGTGTTTAGAGAGAATATGTACATATGTTTTGTCTGTTGTTTATATGCTAATTTTCCACTTTTTCATGATGCTTCCAGACACCCTGAGCCTGAGCGGCGAAACAAATATCTAATTCTGGGTTCAGAGAGGCTCAATTGCTGGAATGGTGGAGATGGTCTAGCAGCAAACCGCACTTCACATTCCTCATATACTTCCCGCCCCACTTAAGCCAGTGTGTGGACTGTATTATCGTGACCGTGACAGAATCTCACGCCTGCATCATAAATGACTCTGCTGGGTCCAAACCAGAACCGCACCGGGTCCACCCACCAGGCGTCTTTGTTCTGACCGCCCTGAGGCCAATGCCCTACGCTGGTGCCCCCTGCTGAATGGCATCATTTTCATTCCACGCTTGTTACTCAATCAAAACTATTTCTTTAGTTTCATTTTTAAACTCACGTGTAGGTAATAACAGATGCTAATTTATTTCTTGTAACACGAGCTGTAATTAGAGCCTCCCGATATACTTCTGTTTAGAGTTTACTGCATTTCTAAATTATGAGCGCTGCTGAGCACGGAGCAGGAGACTTAAAAAGACAAGCCGAACATAGTGTATCAGGCTGGAAACAGGCTTTTCTCAGATTTTCTTGGCATCACTTAGACACTTTTTTGGCATGAAATACAGCACTCGTCTGTGTTTGGACCTGCTGAGATAAAATGGAGCTGAAATTTGCCTTTCTTTTGACTTCCCTATGTGAACACCATGCTCCTGTTAAGTTGACTAAAGACACCATGTCCAGGGCTTTGTACGCTCTGTTTGGTTTCCCCACATCTTGTTTTCTTGTGGCTCCTCAGGACACTAAAGTCCTTTTCAGGGAGTTTATGAGGGTCCGCCTTGAGGAGCGAAAGCCCAGGCCGTGTTTGCTTTGGGAATAGTCTCCTGACAGGGTGCTAAAGGAGCATGTCAGAGCACAGGTCCTAAAGTGTTTGGGTAAAGAGAGCCGCTACCTCTTGCCGCTGAGGAATCCGCCCTTCTTCGGTAATCTGTCACACCCTCTTCCAAATAAAACCGCTCAGAGATTTTCACACAAGTCTGTCAGGGTTAGTATTTACCCCTGCCCTTCGGTCAAGAGCGGGGGGAGAGGGGCCGACAGCATCGGGGAGGGAGACAGAAAGTTTTTGACGGAGGTGTCATCTGCATGTCTCCCAACATGGGGTGATAAAGACTGACTAAACGGCACGTTTTAGTTGAAATTCCGCTCAATAAATGTTTGTCAGTCTTAACACTCAGGTACATTAATTAGCCACAGTTGAAGCCATGTAAACAAAACATAACAACAATGCAAGTTTTATCTGAATACAATCACACATTCAGCTTCTGCATCTGTTTCTCTTAGCCCGTCACGCACGTGCGAATGGTGGGCAAAGTGGGGGAGTCCCTGCAAAAGAGAGAGGGGTAGCGGCGGGGGATTTAGCGTGGCCTGTCAGAGGGCTAATTCCTGCGCTGGCGTTGGAGCTCCTCAGCTCCGCCATGGCTCAGATATTCAGATTTGGGCTGGGCTGCCATGTGGGCTCAGAGATACTCTGCAGCCGACTCCTCCCCCGCCTATTCAGGGCCGGCGAGGAGCCTTGGGATGGCGTTAAAAAAGGAGATTAAGTTTCCTCCAGGGAGCAAAGCTCCTTAAGGGGGTATCTATGTGCCTCTCAGCTGCCTGGTCAGTGAGGGATGCGCAAGGGGGGCCTCGCTATGAACTCTGAAACACTGGTGGGTGGGGGCACAGCATGCAAAGAGGCTGACCTGACTCCCACCCATCTACTGACACCACCTTGTCTGCGATTACCCGCACAAATGTTGACGTCCACTTGTATTCATGGTGAAGACTGCCCAATAAACAAGAGTGTAAGCATGGTGTAATGAGAGCAAAAACACTGTTGGCCATAAGTGGAGATATAGAAAAAGACACAACCAATTTTATAGATATAAAATTAGCAATAGTGATAAAAGAGAGGGGGAATTTAAGAGTTCTTTAGATTTGTAGCAGGCCTTTAAAAGGGAAAAGCCCTTATCTGCTCCATTCAGTAGCCGTCTCTCCTGGGAAGCAGGGATCACTGTGCTGCGGGACTGTCAGGTCCTGCCAATAGCCATAATGGACCCTAATTCCACATTAATGCAGTCTAAATGAAGTGTCAGGAGGAGATTGATCTGTTGAGGGCCTTGCCTCAGTGGAGGCTGTTCTCGCTAGTGGGCGCCTCAGCAGACACCTGGTTACCCCTCTACAAACTCTTGGTGGGGAAGTGGGGGGGAAACCTGCCAGACAGTACACGCTCACGTCTTTGCAAAGTCTGAACTGTGTTTAAAAAAACTGACAAAGACAGAACGAGGGTGTAAGTTTGGAAAAAAAGGCTGCAGGTAGCAGCATGCTAGCAGCATGGAGCCGTCCTGTCTCCGGGATCCTTGAAATAAAGATGCATTTTGCGTCCTGTTCTGTTGTTTGACAGGTGCACAGGCCGGATAATTCTGCCAGTGGGAGACTTTGTGGGGGAGCTTAAACACTACCAGTCCTCCTACTGTACATTATCTAAAACCCCATTTTACTTCTTTCCATTAGTAATTCTTGTCCACAGAAGTGGATTTTTACTCACTGTCAAGTTTTAACTGCTACTTTTGCTGTATAGGGAGTATTAAGCTAATCATGCCGTAATTCCACTTTCTGTATGCTTGTCAAAAATACACAGAAATAGCAGGGAGACACTTTTTCTATGGAACTTCTAATTTTGTTCAACCATCCTCATGTTAGACAAGCCCAGAGCCAAGACTGAGGTGTGATGCTCTACCCAATGCTCACAAAGTGCAAAATAAATCGGTGTATTTCTTTTAAAACTGTTTATTTCCTTCTGTGTAATATTGTAGATTCCTTTTCTTGTGATAAAATACTTTCCAGTGACCTGCAAATAAGCTTATCCTAAAAACTACAACCCCTTTTAGGGTCCGTTTGGTATTTAAATCACATCCACGCGGCCGTACCGGCCTCCCTCTCATCCAGCCCCCAAACCCCGTATATCACATTTCATGTCGTCATGGTTGCAGATGATTGCCACCACCAGAGTGTGATCACAGGCGCTCGGAGGGCGACGCCAGAAGCTGCCGATCTTTGGATGAGCTTGGCAGGTGACTGCAGGAAGTGTGTCAGCGTCAGTTTGATTCACTTTCATGCTGCAGTTTGGGGCACATGTGGTCAGGTTAATGGAACTCGGTGAGGGAGCTCTGCTCCTCGGGCCTCACCCGCCAGGACGCCGCGGGTGTTGGGATGAGGTTCAGCAACGGGCTGCCTCTCTGCCTCTGCACCGCTCCTCCAGCATCAGGACAGTCTGATTCCCTCTTGAGGCACCAAAGCCCCCCCGGTTCAACATCGCACACTGTCTGTCACACACTGCTGCTTTGTACCTGACTTTTACGGTCACATGATTGGTTTTGTTTGGAAAAGTAGCAATTAAGTTTAAAAGAGCCTTTCAAAAGTTTAGTTTATTTTGACTTCTTCCTCTGCTCTGGTTTAACTGTAGTCAGATTTTCTAACCTTTGATGCATTTTGGCATGTTTTTGGATATTTTCTCTGTATTTTTGTGCATGCATGGCCTCACTGGTGTGGCGGCGCACTTATTAGTTGCTATTCTTTGCTGCGTCCGAAGTGGAAAACAAGGATGGGAGATTGAGGTGGCTTAGAAGCTTTAATTGACACCTGAATGTCTGAATGAAAACGTGACAGAGCTGGAATACAAACCTGACAATCTCCTGAGCCTCGAGGTCATCATGACAGCAGCTTTTGCAGCCCTCGGAGTGTCCTTGCTCTCTCTTCCTTTGCGAACACAGAAGTAGGGCACAACGGGAGAGTGAGCAACACAATCGGGAGGCATCCTGTCGCTTTAAGAGTGAGGACCCATCTAATCTTCCCTCCATCCACTCAGGCCGCGGATTTATACATTTCCTGCAATCTCGGCTCTCAAAGCCGTCTTGATTTTGAGAGTATGTGTCTGCTTGTGAGGGAGGAAGTGTGAGACTGGCAAGAGGTACTACAGCGGGGGGGTGGTTGTGGTTTGTTTGTGCTGTCCTTTAGAAAAAGAGCTTACGGGTTCAGCAGGAGAAACGCGGGGAGCTAATGTGAAGATTTAGGACTTTCTCGGAGGCTTGGCCTCGTCTAAGCTCTGTTTGCTTGAGCCGTTTGTGGGGTCCTGCTCACACTAAACCCAGATTAATATTCCTCCCATATCCAACCAGCCCAGACACCGTCTCCCGGCCTCACTGTCCTCCCCCCACCACCCCCCCCACCCCTGCCTATTCTGGCCCTGATCGTCTCTCTTTCCTAATCCAAGTCCGCTGCCTCTCATCGTGCTCTTTATCGCGCCTAAGTAAGCACCTTTCTCATGGCTTCTCTCCATGAGCAGATGCATAGGGAGGTGCGTAAATATGTTTTTCCTCCAGTCCCTTTCATTCTTCTCTGACCTCTGTCAGGCGTTACCATCAGGCCGGATTTTACGGATCTGTGTGTATTAGGCCAACGTTTAAATAATTTCAGTGATGATATGGCCAAAAGAAGCTACACAGTAGAGGTGAATGTTATTTTTAACTCTTAAGTTTAATGAATGGAAATGGGTAATATTTTTTAAATGAATAAAAAAAAAAAGGAAAATTTGGGTTTAAAAATCTGTTCTTAGTTTAAAATCCAATCTTGCTGTCTGCTTCAAAAAGCAGCAACTGCCACTTTTTATGCAGGTTTCCTGGAATTTCAGTTTCTTTAACAAGATTCTTGCCAAAAGATTACTGTTCCCATTCTTTTTGCAGTTTCCTTTTTTCCCTCTCTTGTCCCTTTTCTCCAATCTGGATCAGGACAGAGGAAAAAATAACAAGCGCGTTTTGAGCCGAGAGAAAAGGGGGGGATGAATTTGGCGTGCTAAACAGGCAGGCTAAACCCATTACCTAAGTGTTCTTTATCTTCCCATATGCTTTTGTTGTTTAATCAGCTTTGTATCTCTCCAAATCCTGGATTGAGATAACAAACAAATGGATGAGCTCAACGTGCAGCGTCGGAAAGCCTTTCTGCTGGCGCCTGAGAGGTGGAAGACTGTGCTGCTGCACAGCGGTCAGGGCAGAAACCACAGCTAGGTCCCACTGGATTTCTCCGACCTTCTGAGGAGGTTGGTGTCCCACTCTTCCTGACGCGACCTCTCTTTTATGGCCGTCGGACACAGCAGGAAAGACAGTCAAACGTGGAGGAAAGGCGGGAACGCAGCAGCAAAGCTCTCGCTCACAGATTTGCCATCTTCAAATATTATTTCCCTCCACTTCTTCTACATAAGAAAGGAAGGATTCTAGATTATCTCTGGCACCCGAAGCCAAAGTGAGATGAAGGCTTGCTGGGTACAAAAAGGACTCCACAGCCAAGGCAGTTCGGGCAACAGCAGCAATTCTATCGGCTTTACTTTTAGGTTTTTACAAACGTGTCTCTGACTGCTCTGACTGAATGAGTAACGATATCAGTTACCATGAGAAATAAGCAGGTAAATAGTTTCACGTGTCTCATATTGTTGTATCTTAGCTCAGCTTTGTTGGCACCTCTGTTGTCAAATGAAAATCGCATTAGCAACAGGACAGCCAAAGGGTCGACAGCAGCCTAACAGCTGAGAGTCACCAAGTCTCCACACTCCTGAGCCTTCCCGATCTGACAGCAGTGTTTCCGTGTGGAAGGCTAAGCTACGTGCACTTTGGATACACGCAGTTGGAGCTACCATCACCCCAAGACTCAAGAACATTGTGGAGTTAATGAGGAACTTGAAAGCACCAGCAGAGTCGGTCTTTTTAAAGGGAGGTTCCGCTCTTCCATCCTGCAGACTGAATTCCACAGGTCGGGTCAACATATTTTAGGCCGTCAGAGATCGTGAACCTTAAACTCCAACAAGTATGTGTGTGAATGTAAAATGAGTAGATGAAATCTCAATGCTCAGAAAAGTGTGATGAGTTAAAAAAAGAGCATTTGGCATTAAATATTTAACATTAAAATATAGCAGAGCATTAAATGTAGCATAAAGAGCTAAAAAGGCTTGATATTAATGTTTATTAGACCAGGAAGGAAAGACTAGGAAACACCTATTACATGCAATATTTTTAAAATTCTGATTTACATGTTAAAAATATTCTAAAGAAACCAAAAATGTGTGCAGAAAGGTCTGATGCTGTGGAGGGCACTCTTCCACCAGCATTTCTTTTTTCCTGTGAAATGATTGTGCTTTCCTTGGTGTTTTATAATCTACATCACTTACAGATAACACCCACTTTCATTCATCGACCCAACAATAGCAGAGGAGAATGTGAGGGAATTCCAAGGTGTCCCGGAATGCTGTGAAAACGATGTACTGCGATTAAGGTGTTTACATGCTGCAATAAAGCCACTCAGATCGGCACACCTCACGTGTCCTAATGCGATTAAGGCCGACTCAGACTTAATTCGGAGTGATGAAAATGAGTAAAGAGTGTTTACACGGCGATGAGCTGTATTTTAGCACATTTAAAAACACAAGGAAGGTCTGTGAAATTCAAGTTCCTCTCTAAAATACTGGTTCACGACTTGGAGACTTGCAAACTCAGCTGCTGAGTTTGTCCATGGAAACATCGTGCCTGTTCCTGGGAACCTGTCCGGCTTCTAGGGTTTTACCTGTAGCCTCACCTCAGCCACATTAACAGTGGTGTGAATAATACTGCATCACCTGAAGGTGCGACAGTTGAACCTCTCGATTAAAATTTCAAAAAACCGCAGTGACAGACCGAAGAATTGTGTTCCACCTCACGTACGTCTCACAGCCGAATTCCCTCAGGGCGGAGAGGCTCATCACCCCATCTTGTTCCCTTCATCAACCACACCTACACACATACATACAAACACACACACACACACACACAGGCCTCTGAAGTTCACACGCTGACACACACACACACAGTCTGGGAATGCTGGGGAAAATAGCCCTCATTTATTATTGCCACACTCCCTCGTCTCGTCCCCCCGTTCAACGGGTGCTCCGCCAAAGCACGTCTTCCGCCGCCAATGTCACACAATTACCTCTTAACTGCTCAAACAAATAGAGCGACCCAGAGAGTGACATCAAATCAAAACTGTCACAGGTGATTGAGTCTGGTCATCAAGTCAGCCCGCCCGCTACCTGTCAGGAGAGTGAGGGAACCAAAGGAAGATGGAGCGAAGTGGCAGAATGTGATAGCGGCTTTATAATAGACCCCTAATAATGTATAAACACCCCCGCTCTCTTTTCTGGCTCCAGTCATATTAAAGTTGGGCGCTGAGAGCGCGATGCCCTCCTTTTCAGCCACTCCGCCTCCTCTCGGGACTCAGGCTGGAGAGGAATGGCTGTGAGTGTAGTAATGATAGGGAAAATGATAGAGGGGAGATTGAGATTTCCATCCTCTGAACCATGCCGGCTCTGCTTCTGGAAAGACATTGGCTGCTAATGGGGTTAGATCACACGCATGAGAGTCCGAGGCCTGAGTGATGCCCCCGTCACGGAGGGGGGAGGTGGGGAGAAAGTCAACACTTTGTTGAAAACTCCCAAAAGGTTTGGGTTTGGAGTGACGGTCCCCTGACTGCGGAAAACTGTCTGGACTTCGGATATTGCTGGTGTCACTGCCAGGCCCAGAACCCGACATTGAAGTTTTTAAAAGAGGTTGGAGACAGGAGCCAGAGGACCGTCTGGGACGCGGAGACGCTGTCGCCAGTGTCTGATGTAAATTGGAGAGTGACACAGTCAACAGACACACTTGGTCGCACACCGCCACGGAACGCCGGGGCCGTGACACTGACAAATGGAATATTTTAGAGGACTTAATCAGAGGAAATGGGGGTCGGTCCGGCGGTGACACGCGTCTCGCTCCAACACCCGCGCAAAGAAAACAGGCCGTCGATGATATGAACACCAGCAGCTCTGCCTGACTTGCAGCATCTGTCTGTTATGCTCTCTTCCCATTATTACCATGATGCCAGGAAGGTGTGTGTGTGTGTGTGTGTGTGTGTGTGTGTGTGTGTGTGTGTGTGTGACAAATACTGCATGAAAGCTGCAGCAAAAAACACACTGCAAAGTAGAGCAGAATATACTTTGGCAAAAAGACTAGACACGAATATACCAATTTAGCATTTCTAGAATAGAGTTGTTTCAGCTATTCTTAGTGTCATCTGACCCCCCCTCCCCACACACACACACACACCTACCAAAAGTGATATCAATCTTCCGTCTCCCGACTGCTTTGCTTCCCAGATCCATGGCAGTGCCACCAGAAGCTGCCTACGTCCGTGCGATTTGGTGCCTCCAGTCCAGTAGCCCCACGCTGGGCATGAATCACGGCAAGGAGCCGCTGCCCTGTCACAGCAGCTACAGATCAATGATAATTACCACCTTGACATGAGTACGCTTATTACTGAACAGGATCAGGGACAGGGGCCCGAGCCGAGGTGGCCTTAGGGCCCGATCGATACTCCAGGAATAATGGCTCTCTGGGGCCCTAGATTGGACTTTGCCACTAAACAAGCCATTACAGCCGCACGCATGACAGCTTAGGTCTAGATATGCGTCCTAACTCTCCTTGTCCTGGAGGCTTCTCTCTGGAAACCCGCCTCGCTATGGCTCCCACAGGCCTCCGTACTCAATCTTGTCACGGGCTGTTATGGGCAGGCCAGACACTCGCCTCTGGCTTTGAGACGCGTTAACCAGAAGTGAGTGATTAGGGGGAGCATGCTGCTACAACACAATGTGCTTCTGTGCAACACGCCAGTGAACGGCGGCACGACAACGTGACCTGATGATCGTCGCCGAGCACAAAGATCAAACACGGCTGCACCGCAGCGCGCACGCCAGACGCACAAACGAGACGCGCCAAAGCCAGCGCATCGGCACCTCGAAGCGATGCTGATCCGTCTCTGGCAGTCCTCGTCTTCTTTTGCCTTTGAATTCCACCGTTTCCCTCCTGCAGATCCCTTGTTTTTTTCCCCCTCTTTTTTTAATCCGGTCATACCTGTAATCAGGCTCCATGACAGGAAACTTCAGAGAATCAATTAGTCCTCGCCTCATCCGGGAGCCAAGACGATTCCTCTCGACTTGAGCCGCAAACTCCTTCTATCAGGAGTCATTCTGGCTGCCTAACACCCAGACTCCTCTCTCCTGAGCCCGGATAGGTTTGACTCTAAGCCTCTAAAACGTTGACAACCCAAAGCGCCTTTTTCTCGGCAAGCCCTTACAGCCTGCCTCAACCCCGGCCCTTTCTCCTCTCTCCACCGACAGCGCTGCTAAATAAAGACTGATTTGTTTTTCTCCTTCTCGTTCGGGGTAAATAAACAGCCGTCTTTTACAGCGTCGGCCGGGCGAGCCCAGAATCAGCCGGAGAAACTTGTGACTTTGCCTTTATCCCCGAGAAGACCCGACAGCGGGGACGGCTTTGTTTCAAATGCCGCCACATGGCACAAAGGGAAACGCAAACTCCTGTGCTGACTACAGCAGGCCCTGGAGTGGAGTCTGGAACAAACAGAACACGGAGGGGTCAGATTTAATCCCCCCGCCCCTGTCTTTTGTATTCAGATTAAAGACTAAGGAGGATTTGCAGGAGCCTGGAGTCTCTTGTTAAAAGACTGTGTTCTCCACTTAACCTGCAATTTACCTGTCACTTAAACCTGCCGCAGCCATCATAACACCTCTGCTAGTTAAAGGGGCAGATTTTTTCTTCATGTGGTGTATTTGGAACCTCGAATAAAGGTTTTATGTTCGGTTGAGCATAATGGGCTCGCTGACAGATGCTGATTAGAGCGGCAGCAGCAGCCTGTGGAAGACGCTTAACCCTTTAGGAATAAGATCTTACCACACACACACACACACACACACACACACACACACACACACACACCTAACCGGTAGAAATCACCTCTCAACTGGCCTCAGTGTTCACACAAAGTTGAATTTAACGTGCGCGCTCACGTGCCGTGAAGCTGGGAGGCGGAGCTCGCTGCGAAGTCTCCACCTTGATCCGTCTCTTCCAAGGTGACTCGTTTCCTGTGATCCAATTTAAAGAAATGGAGGTAGAACCACTGCCATCCTTCTGCCAGACCTCCTCCGTCCCAGCCTCTCCGGTGGGCCGTCTGGCCGCCTGTTTGATGACCGTATCGCCCCACTAAATCTTCCACCTCTGCAGAGCCCTCTGGGTTGGTGACAGTGGGGATGTGGAACGCGAGGGGAGCGGTCGCAGGCTACGCTGAGACTTTTACCGCTCACGCCGGCTGGGCGCCGGAGCTTCGAGCCGCTCCCACCTTTGTTGCTCTGAAGCCGGTGCAGATGCCCAAACAGGCACCCAGCCTCTGACCAGGCGTCCTGTGATCTCCACTAAACTGTCCCACATGGCCTTAACTCCCTTACGTATGAGCCTGTCTCTTAAAACTTAAGAGATGATCGTCAGACACTAAATTTAGAATTTAGAAAGGACAGATGTGAGGACGAGCAGTGTTTCAAAACTATAGACATTCCGAATGTTAGGAAAACTCAGAGCCCTTTCTTCCTTTTGCCTGTTTTTGACTTTATTGCTCTCTTCCCGCTCCGGAACCGTTTCTTCCTGTCAGAGCAGCTTCTGAGGGGACCACTAGCCCAGCCCTGCACATCAGACCCTCCCCCGGCACCAAATTCCCAACTTAAAACCCATTACTGAGCTATCAGCCAACCGGTAATGCTGCTAACGACCTCATTTCCCTAAGTGTCAACCCCGTCAGTCACCGGAGGCCCCCGTCGGCTGCAGGGCCCCGCGTCCGCCAGTCCGGCTGCACCGGGGTGTCACTGCCGCATCGTCTCATTCCATCCTCATCAAAAACAGGATTGAAGCCTCAATCTCTGAAAATATGTCGAGGCAAAGTGACTGGAGGACACGGGGGGAGAGAGACTTTGGAATGAAGGAGCTGGCCGTTTCATGATGGGGTTTTTTTTACCGGGGGGCTGCAGGACGTCACGGTGTGGCTACTGCAGCTCAAACACACACATAAAATGAAAGGATTATAATCTTACGGAGGCGCAAATGATTTTCCTCCTTGTTACCTGTGAGGAGGAGAGTGATGAGATGGGACAAGGTTGAGCTGGAGGTGGCCATTGTGTGGGCGTCCTCCTCCGCAGGGCTCCCTTTGAACTGATTTGGTAAATATGGAAAGGGGCCCCTAGGCCACACGGGCCCGGCCTCTCTTTAGGAGTGGATAATTGACTCCTTTTCCTCTTTGATAATTCATTGCTTGCATATGCCAGCTAATACATCAGCTGAAAACTGCCCTGGCCCCTCATCTCCCTCGGTGCACAGACACACACACACACGCGCACACACACACACACACACCCAGAGGAATGAGTGCCGAGGCTGAGCATAAAAAATGGGGATGACAAATGGGAGCACTTCCACATCTATGAATGAATTATGTCTTCTAAATACCTTGAGCAGAGGCAACTGTCAGATGGCGTCTTTGCTAATCTGGGACAAAATATGACCAGCTCTGCATTAAAGACGAGGGAGCAGGGCCGCGAGAGAATGAGGCGAGAAATGAACGAGCAATCAGCCCATTAAAATGTGGTGTCTGATTCAGCTTCGGTGGACATTTGCACATTTATCACTAAATGGAAATATCCTCCCCCCCTTTGTCATTTTAATGCGGCCCCTTCCGTTCAACTAGATTAGGATTATTCTGACACAACAGAGATATCATTTGTTTTACAATAGCCGAGTCAGCGCTCACAAGAGTCGTTAGGAATTTGGGAAAGTGACTGGAGCGCTGGCGTGAACGGCTGCAGAAGGTGGAGCGACTGAACACCGCAGACGTGAAGGAAAGACAAATGGCTCAGATGAGACTGCGGAGCTGGAGCCTGGAGGTGGCTCACCTGCTGATGATTGTGTTCACAGAGGGAGGAGAACAACACTCTGACCTTGTGGTGGTTGGAACGCGTAGCGTGAGGGTGTGTTCCTGAACCGACGAGGCTCAAGGAGGCCCAGAAACCTCGGCAGGAGGGATGGAGCTAATGCTCACCTTCGTATGGGAAGGATGGATCCGAGCACGAAAGTAAATACATCTACAATAAATAAATATATCTAAAATAAATTCACACTGTGCAAGTTTGAGGCAGCCTTCAAGGCAGCGTCGGTTCTTCCAGGGGCACCTGCTCAGTGTGTGAAGGCCGGTAGGTTGAATCCAGCCCCAAACTGCAGCAGGAACCTCCATCAGGCTTCACTGTCGCCTGCAGACGCTCATTATGGCCCCGCTCTCCGGCCAAAGGTGTCTCACACTCGCCTGCTGCCGTTTCTCTGCAGCCCCGCCTGTGTTTTCCCGCGTCGCTGAGCTGTTTCCGTGTCGGAGGTGGACGGTTGAGGGGTCTGTCTGGGTCAGACTGGTCTAGGCCAGCTGTGAGCTGAAGGCGCCGCTGGACATCTTTCAAAGGGAAATGAGCTTGATGGGTGTTTTATCTGCTGCATCGCGGTTCCTCGTCACACACCTGACAACCAGCCCACAGTAACACCAAGTAATGATGGGACTCGGATTTTTCTGTTGTGCATTCTCTTTGCATTTTGTAAATTGATAGAATTAAACGGTCATTATTTATATTTTTGAAAGCATTTCCTAGTTTACAGTATTTTTCATACATCTGCCTGCAACTTTTGCTTAGTTCTGTATTTATGAAATAAAGGACATTTCTTGCTTTAAAAACTTGATTACGTCACAGAAATACACACATTCTACATGATTTGTTCTGATTACAAATAATTTAAAAGCACATACCTTAATTCTAAATTGTCAGTAATTACTGACAATTTAGAATATATTCTAAATATATTTAGAAATGGAAGATTTCACATTTAAAAATTTAGAGTGCCAACTGACAGTTTCCTGTACTATATGTGATTAATTCTTATTTCAAGTTTTTATTTTAATATATTATTTCAAGTTTGAGCTCAATTAATAACTTAACATTTCACATCACATCATTTTTAGTACAGTAAAAATAAGTAAAAATTAAACAGCTCACCTGATAGGAAATATTTGTTTAGAGAATATTACATGAAGGAAAAATACTGTTTTTATTTATTTAGCAAAAATAATGATTGCAGCTCATGCTTGGAGACTGAGAACTAACAAATCTGCAGTTTAGAAATAAATTAAATACATATGAACAATCCACATTTCAGGCTTTACACCACCAAAGCGCCAAAGTCACGCCTGCATTTTATTTGCTAATTAATTTAGGATCAGCATAAAGAGCAATATATTCCAGTAGGTTTTTTTTCCTCAGTGTATTAAATGAAAATCTGATAGATAAACCTGATATATTTAACAATATTAACCGCGATCAGCACAAACAACAGTTTGTTCCTGAAAAGACCAAAACAGTCCGATAATTGCAGGAATCACAAACACGTTGGTCTGAACTGTTTGGTAGTCCGGGACTGATCGATCAGATGTTAGATTTGTCTTAAACTAATAATTAAATGTCGCTCAGACAAACGGACGCTGGAGCCGGAGGAGCGCCGGGCCTGTGCTGCCCCCTGGCGGACAGGCGCCGAACACCAGCGGGCAACCAGACCCGCGTCTGTCATCTCCGCCACGAAGTCCCGGTTCCACAAAGTACTCCAAATAAAACTATCACCCCAGAGCGCCAAAAGCCTTTAATTAGTGAGGTTCTATTAGATTGGAGCTTATTTTAACCTTAGTCTTTATATTTATCTAATGCAGCAGCGCAAATGGGAGCGGGTTTGTCTTTCTGTTCATCCAGACGGGCTGGTTTTAAAGACAGAGCTGCTGAACCTCCTGAGACCGATGTGACTCGTTTTAGGAGTAAATCGATGTCAGAATAATCTCTTTCTTCCACTCTCGCTCTCTCCTTCTTTTACACACACCCACACAACACAGCATAATCAGAACAGACGGGAAATGGTGGCTGCTCTGTTATCTGTGTGCGTGTGCGTGTGTGTGTGTGTGTGTGTGTGTGTGTGTGTGTGTGTGTGTGTGTGTGTGTGTGTGTGTGTGTCTGGGCAACATGGCAACAACTGGTGACACTTGACGAAATGCGACAACGACGACGAGCCCAGTCAGGCCAGGTGAGTCCAGGGCGCGGAGGGAGAACCAGGCTACACAGAGGAAGAGTGGAGCTCCGTGGAGCTGTGGGCCTGTCTGCCCCACCGGGACGCTGGGGAGCCCCCCCCACGGCTGGAGTTGGACTTGTGGGAGGATGAGGTGGAGTGGGGGGGACTGAGCTGGACAGCTGTGGTGTCCTGCAAGGTGTGCTCGCTTGTCTCCATCTCAAGGGCCACAGTGGCCCCCTGCATCCGCCCCCACTGCTGCCCTCTCCTGCCCCCTCCGGTCACGTGGGCCCGGGATCTGCTGACCACGCAGCAGCCCACGAACAAGGCCGCCGCCACCAGTAGGAGGAGGGGGCCCACGATGATGGTGACGTTCCCGGAGCCGAAGGTCAACACCCCCACCAGGGTGACGTTGATGCCCGCTAGCATGGTGCACAGGCCGCAGGCGCAGCAGAGGGAGGGCGAGGGCAGGCTGTGGTGGATGGGGGGCGGCGTGGGGGGCCTCCACCCGGACGGTGTGGAGGCTTCTTCAGGCTTCACCATGTCTGACGCAGGGGCCCGTAGGAGGCGGTCAGAGACCAGCCCGACGCCAAACCCTTCACAAGATGACAGACACCAGGTGTGCGCACACTTAAGAGACGAGTCTCGGAGAGTTTGAGAGCCAAGAGTGGTCATAATATTTAAAACAGACCTCAACCAGGGCTCCAATTCTAAAATTTGACCAGAACTGAAAAATTACCCCACAGGATTTTTTTAGTGATGTACAAATCTGATGTTAGATAAATGTTACAGCACTGCCCTGCTGGGCTCGTTTAAACCCAAGTTGTTGAACTAATCAGTAAAACAAACGCTTGTGACGTCAAACGTCACGCTCATCAAGTTCACGCCGCAAATATTAAATCAAAGTAAAATGTGTGCTGGTGTGGGTGCTACTCACTCGGCTCCAAACCCAGGATCAGGATCGGGCTCCGGGAGTCGCTGAGGCGGACCAGATCCGACGTGGACGCGGACCTGCTGCTCGGCTCCGGGCAGAACCGCGAGGCACCACACGGGGGCGCCAGAGGCCCAAACCCGGCGGCCCTTCCGCCTACCCCGCTGCTGGTTGATGTGTCCGAACATCAGTTCTAATCATGTCGATGGTAAATAAAGGATTTGACTTAAAAGTTTCACTTTTATTAGTCTGAACACACCATTCCGAGGAGAACAAACTCCATCTTACGTCCCCAAACACACCACAGTAACACTGGCTCATTCACAAAATGACATTCTGGGGGGAGGACAAGCATTTCTTCTGGATTACTGATGCAAAGGATGAGGTTATCGCCTCTCTGCTAATCTGTCTATCACTTCCTGCCAGATATGAAGGGCCCCAGTTGCTATGGAGATAGCGTGAATCAGCCTGCTTGATGCAGCGTTAATGATGATGGGAAACACAGACGGGCATCAGTGACGCACGTCCAGCATAATCAGGGTCCCGACAACTGCAAGATAAGATCATCTGCATCAGTGGCGGAAGAACCGAAAAATACACTCAGGCCAGATTCCTCAATACTGCACATTTCATAATATTCACAGTCCACAAACAAGCACAACACTATATTCAGACTTTCAAGAAATAACTTATTTTTGAGGTGGTGCTGTAGAAAAGGAGCCTGAGGGATGAAGGATGACACAATAAGAAGATTTTAAAAAATCTGTTAACTCACACTGTTAGATGGATATAATGCTTTCCCTTTGGAAGAAGCAGGGCTTGTTTTTAAAGTACACGAGTGCTGCAGGTAGCTTTTGTTAAAGTAAAATAAGAGCTATAAAAAGGGTCTGCGCCATGTCCACTCCGCTTCCAGTAGAGTCCGGGCACAGCTTTAAGTGTACGTTATCATTTAGAACATTAAAGCATTCAGAAGAGCTAAAATGTTGAAAAAAAGTCCTCCCTTGTGTGACCAGGGTCACAAATAAACAATGGTATCGCAAAATTCTGCATGAGACAAAATCGCCGACCATTTGATATGGTGCTACGATAGAAGAACTGCTGGCTTGGAGATTATTTAGTACTTCATCTTTTAGTAAAAAATAAATCTTTAACATGTAATACAAACCCAAAGAAGCAGTAAATGAAAGAGTTTCTGTTTAAAATGTGGTATAAAAGATGGTGCCTGGGCTCAAACACCATCTTACTGGCCATAGGAAACAACTTTAAAAACAGCAGAAGTGATGCTACCAGGCGCCAATTACACACACACACACACACACACACACACACACACACACGCGCACGCGCACACACACAGGTCTAAACTCCTGACGGGTCGTTTAGACTCTGAGGTCATCTGGTGAGGGTGCAAATCCCTGCGTGCGCTGGGCGCTGGACTGGGCCCTCCTGCGAGCCAGTCTGGAGTTGGAAGGAGGAGAGAGCCTCATGGTGCAGACGACGGCCCCCGCGTCCTCCTGCTGCTCCTCGTGCTGGGAGAGCTGCCGGTTGAAGGCGATGGCCTCTGCTGCAAACTGAGTCAGGTCTTTGGTGCTGCTGTTCCTGCGTGAGGGAGGAGAGGAGGGGAATCCCACCTCTTTACTGCTGCGGGATCGTTTCACGTTCACAAGACCTGAGATTTGAAGGTTGTGCTGTACCTTTGTAGGACACGAGGAGTTGGAAGACCTCTCTCTGGGGCATTCTGGAAAAAAGAAAAGAGAAACAATTCACCTCCCCAAAACAACTGCAGCCAGGTTTTAGCAGACCTAAAGTGTTGGAGGCTGAGTGCCGACAGTTGCGCAGGTTCAGGACACAGATGCGAAGATTCTCACCCCCTGCACCCACGGGTGCTCCAGGACTTGTGCGGCGCTGAAGCGCAGCGTTGCGTCTCGAACCAGCAGCTTTGAAACCAGGTCTTTGGCTCCCTCTGTGACGTGGGCCCAGTCCTTGTCTGGAAACTCGTACTTGCCCTGCTGGATACTCTCAAAGAGTTGACTCTGTGGGGGAGAAGGTCCCATCAGGTGACCTCACAGCAACACTCCCCAGGATCACATCCACAGCAGTAAACGTTGGCTGAAAGTAGGAAAAGAGCTTTTTTTCTCCCTTCTTGAAATCCCATTGAAACGGGTTTTTCAAGTCTCTTAAATATCCTTGTATATAATCCAGAGCACGCCATCTCCTAGAGCGTTTTTCTGCGGTAATAATTTGCAACCATAACAGCACTTTAGTGTTCAGAAGGAGAGCTTCTCTTTCCTGAAGGGTGGTTTGGTGGCTACTCGGGGTGTCACTCGGCACACATTGAAAACACGGAAGTGTCGTCTATAATCCAAGACCAGAAACTAATCATTACCAGTCGTCTGCTGTCAGAAAGCAGTTTGATGAGCCACGCCTTCTAGACTCAGACCTCACGCACCGCGGCCAGTGCCACTACAGACAATACCTGGCACGTCCTGCAGGTTTCCCCACGGTCCCAGCCACAGTCACTCCCACAGTGGCCTGTGAAAGGGGGGCTGCCGCTCAGCAGGATGTAGAGGATGACCCCCAGACTCCAGAGGTCACATCGCTTGTCATAGAACGAGGCCTCATCGGTGAAGACCTCCACTACCTCTGGGGCCATGTACTCCGCTGAGCCACACTAAGGAGCAGAACAACGCAAAGAGAAAGGATACAAAACCAAACTGATTCGTGCTTTTTTTATTTAGCTTTTTTTTTTAAGAATTATTTGAAAATAGGTTGTTACCGGTGTGGTGAGTTCTGGGGTGGTTATGGGGGTGTAGGCACTGCTGAGCTTCACTCCACTTCCCAGGTCAAAATCACAGATCTTAACAGGGGAAACCTGGTGATAACAGGTGACAACAGCAAACACCTTTACTTGAAAAAAAGCATTTTTAGGCAGTAATATGAACTTTTGAAAACTTGCTCTAACTACCTGATCGGTGTGTTCACAAAGGATGTTCTCTAGTTTAAGATCTCTGTGAGCAATACCTGCAGAGAAGAATAACACCATTGCCATGGAGAACCACCCAGATCGTCTCCCTAACAGCTGACGTCAACCAACCCTTGGTGTGGAGGAAGTGCAAGGCCTGAGCAATGTCCTTGACCACTTTACTGGCCTCCAACTCATCAAAGTGCCTCCGGTTCTGGATGTGTGTGAGAATGGAGCCTGGAAGAGCAGACGACACGCGCAGGAACGATGTGTGGTCAAAAAGTTCAACGAGGAAACTATGTAGCTGCAAAGTGCCAGTTTTACCTCCACAAAGTTTTTCAAACACCAAATAAAAGCAGGAGCTGTCTTCAAAGAACTCGATCAATTCTAAAATGTTTCTGCATTAGAATAATTAGGTTGTGTTAGAAGAGATTGAATTTCACTTCATTTTGGCATTACTGGTAAAGCTTGTGTCAAACACACACACACACACACACACACACACACACACACCTGTTTCCTTGGCACTGGTAGAGAGTCTCCACTTCTCGAAAGACCCTGCTGCGACTGTGTCCTGCGCTCTTTTCTATTACCTTTAAAAGAAGTTTATGGTGAAAATGGGCTTTTAGATGACACATTCAATTCTATTCACTACTGAACGATGCCAAAAAACCCTCATTTACTGAGGCGTTGCAGCACATCTTTGCTCACCTTCACAGCATATTCCTGTCCATTCTGCAGATTTATACATCCCTGAACTTTTGCATAGGCTCCCTGTCCAAGCACCTCATCTGTCAGTTTATAGAGATCTGAGGAAGAACACGCGTGAGTTTTAACAATTAAAAAGTGGGTTTTAACAATTAAAAAGATCATTCCTCCTGTCACAGTTCTATAGCATGCTAACATTGCTGCTGTCTCTAAGACAGTTATCTGTCATTACCCTCAAACGTCCCAGTGGAGCTGTCACTCGCTCTTATTCTTTTCTTCTTCTTCTTTTTGATGGCATCTGGGATGTTCACTGGCTGACTTTTCTCAATTTCTGTATTTAAATCAAATATCCACACATGGGTTTTTTCAGTATCAAGCAGCTTTGTTTCTGTTATTAACCCTACAGGTGGTGTCTGCAATTCCCGACAGAATAACAGACAGCTAAAATCAGGCTTAACGCAGTTAAAGCCATTGTAGCACCTCTTCAAACAGCAGGTGGCCAAACGTACAGTTTTACAACACCATGTGGTGGTTATACGGCTCTACCATAGCGGCCACTATAATCAGCCCAATCTCAAGATTACATATGGTGAGAACAACACCTGTGGTACCTTTTGGGTCTTGGGGAAGGTGCTTTCTGTCCTCTGAAACGGTCTGTCCCCCATTCTCATGAGCTTCTCTGCAGCTTTTCGCCACTTGGCCCACAGCCAGGGAGTTATCCTGTAACGGACAGAAGGAGGCTACATGGAGGGAAAATGCTAGAGCAGCCACGGCGGTCGGGTGGTGAACGTACGAGAAAGCACGTGAAGGAATACACCGTTTAACCTCCCTATGGTCTCTTTAATTTACTACATTGTTAACATATAGACACAACAGTATGTTCCTCTATGAATAGGTGAACCAACAGCCAGAAAATTCCATTTGCAGACAACATAAAACTTTTTGGTGACCTGCCAAAATAAAGGGTTGGCGAAAATGCAGGAATTAATTTGAAAGGTCTTATCTCATCCTGGATTTCAGCAGAAGCAAAGCGGAGTTCGTGTGAAAATGACCTTGACAGGCTGCAGCCTGTCCGTCACACATGTGGAATAGCTTTTGGAAGACTGATCCTATCTAACATTTTTTAGCAGAGGTTCAGGAAGCACTGACTCCTCACCTGGGCTGGGTGCTGGAAGGGCTGTAATTCCGTCATCACCGTGCGTCTCACCATATCTGCAAACTGAATACATTAAATAAATACCATCACAAAAACAAAAAAAGAAGCAAGGCACCTAAAACATTTGAAGTAATAGAAACTAAAAATTTTGTTGCAAAATCAAACATTTGATGTACCTTTTTTTACGATTATGTTTTATCCTTGTTGAGTAAAATTGTTTTCTTTTATACAGTAGCGCAATACCACATATACGTCACCTAATAGCCATATTTACCCTTATGTTTTTACAGATATGGACACTGTCAGTTAACGGCAGTCATTACCTAAAAAATGTTGGTCATGAGAACATTTAAACAAATCTGGACATCATGACCAAGAACAATTTAAGGTAAAATATTCAAAAAATACCAAGTAGAGTTGGCTAACTTCTGCAAGACGGGTCCAGTGTTTCATTAGCTTTAGCTAACGATGAGGAACTCAAATTACCGATCGCTGAGTAAGCGGTATAATTTGGTTTTAAAGGCCAGTCAGATGACAGTAAAATCAAATAATAAATGCAACAAAACCTTCTTACCTGGAACCTGTGTCCCAACCTGCCAGATTCCCTTCTGTCAAAGCCCCCTGGAGCTGATGTAAGCGTCCATTGCTAGCTGAAACCCATCGCACAACCAGCAATGACGCATGAGCGGGAAGAAACAAAACACTGGTTCTCCCCGCCCTCGTTCGTGCTTTCTCTTCTTCTATTGGTTCAAAATGTGTCTATTATTACCGCGTGACTCGTTCACGCCACACCCCCTGACGCGGTGGGGGATTTTTACCCGTGCAATGACCTGTTAGGCACGTAGTCACGCCGCATACCTTCAATAATTCATCATCCTTATGACCTAGTGATTTTTTTTATATTTTGGAGTACATGTTATTATTAGATTATTGTTGTAGTAGTATTTGTCCGACTTTAACCACTTTTACTGACTAAAACCGTTTGTAGATCATCTGAAATATACTGTAGAGCACAATTATCCTTTATCATTAAGCGCATAATGTTAGTAATCATTGGAGTTGATTAATTTATATGAAAAATCTATGCATGCTTATATTATTAAAAATGGATACCAAATAAAAATAAAACTTTAATTCAGCTTAAGACTTAGTGTTATAAAAATGACAAAACAAACCTACATGCACATGAGGACACAACTATCGGGGCACACCACATAAAGTGAACTAAAACCAAGCAGTTTTGCTTAGAAAACCCCTCAATAATGTAACAGATTTTCTGTTTTGTGTGTATTAAAGTCAATGATGTGTCATAGGGCTCAGACATCAAAATGTAAACTTGCTCCATCTGAGTTGGTTTAATTGCATATCTTCTGTGTCATCTCTTTCTGTAAGACAAGAAAACAAAAGACCGTGTTCAGCACATTAAATGGCAGAGGAGACTGAGGGAGTAATAACAGACACCCAACAACATTACACCCACACTCTAATACGTGTTCATTTCATTGTGGATAGAGTAACAAAACAAAAATATCAGCAAATAAAGAAGTAGAAACAGAGTGTTAACTCTACCTGAAAATGCAGCAGTGTGTGCACAGATCAGTAATAATATACATTACAGTATGTAATGTGACCATCTCTACACCTTCACACATCTTTGGTCTCTTACCAGGGGCTCCAGTTCAGAGTCATCAATGAGGTTGAATTCGGAAATGAAGTAGTAGTAGTGCTTGTAGCAGGTGTTGATGTGGGCTTCTGCACCCATACTGCAGATGCTGTCAAAGTGATGGATGTAAACGTGCACGAACACCCTGAAGAGACGACTCAGGATTTTCTTACACACTTGCTGGAAGTTCTTGGGAAAAGGCACCCCTGTGATGAAGAAAGAAGACAACTAACAACTGAGAAAACATTTTGAATTGGATTGAAAATTAAGAAGGGAAAAATCTGAGTTTATATCAGATGTTTCTTATTCACAAGTTTAAGATTGATGTGATGATTTTATGTCATAAAATGAATCAGTCTATTTGAGACGTTAAAGAAGAAACCGATTAGTCTTATTAGTACACACTTATTAGTCACACACCTACTCTGGTGGGGAAGATGTCTTCGTTATTGATGAGCGACTCTATCCAGTCCATCAGCAGGTTCATGTACTTCAAGGCAGACAGTTTGGTGGGTTTCTTGTACTCGTCTCCATCCTGCCATCTGTACTCGTACCTCAGCCCCCCGGACATGACGGGACACGTGCGCTCGGTGCAGAACTCGCTCATCGTGCCATAGATCAAGTTGATCCTGTTAAAGAAATCCACCACATGGACGGCGATCCAGTCACTGATGTTCTCTCCCTCGGGAAGCTGAACCACTTTCCTCAGGTCCAGGCCGGACTTGAGCGAAGCCTGGGCTTTCTTGTAGAGTTCAAAGCGCTGGGTGCCCGGTTCGAACCGTTTCCTCGGCCTGAATGTTTTGTCTTTGCTGAACACTTGTCCCAGACACAGTGCCATCGAGTCAGTGTTTTTCCCCTGAGGTATCACCGACAAATAAGGCAGTAATTACTTTCGATTTGGGTAACGCCACCTTCCTGGCAAATGGACGCAGTCGGGCCTCAGCACGGAAACTGGGTCAGGGTCTGCCTCAGCAAGATTTCTGAGAGTGCTTGTTTTCTTATGACCGGCTGTATCTGTGAGGAAGAACAAGAGTCGTCAGAGTGTCATTTGTTGCCTCTTAGACTGACCAAAAGATTAAATCTACATCTAAAAATCCACTAAAACTACCCAGAAAAGGGCACACCAGCTATGTTTAAGCTTTTTAAAACCATACATCTTGTAAAAACATAGTTAGACGTTGATACTTACAACACTTTTGTCGGCCTGAATGCGGCGTTCGATCAGAGTATTGTGAAATAACAGTAATGTTTTAGTTCCCCTTCTTACAAACACACATCACTGGCTGACATTAACCATCTGGCAGCTGATGCAGCATGACCACATGACACAGCCATTGCAAGAAGCAGGATAAATAGAAGTGTAGGATAAATAGAAGTGTATCAGTTGCAATTTGTGCAGTTCTAAGTTGCACTTTTCATTATATGACGCCTAAAGATGTTTCTTCTCTCCCAGTCAGTACTTGAGAAAGTTGCCATTAACTAACTAAACACCACGGTCACACTCCAGTGATTGTGGCATGGCACAATACTGTTGTGTATCAGCACTTGTGTCCCATTTTGTGGGTCTTGACATTTCCTGTGGTTGTTTATTGAAAGGACCAGAAGTTTCTTGTGCATGTTTCACGTGATAAAGCGGCCAGTGGTTGTTTCTTTTCACTGACGCTCTCCTTTCTTATGCGCTGGCTTGTTCTGGTTTGCGTTTAATAGTACTCGATGCAATATTCTTGGTGTTGTTTAGTTGTGTTCGTGAGCTTGCTTTTTACTGTCCTCAACAGAAACGCTTCAGTTTCGGCATGCCCGATCATGCTCGTGATGGAATGCGCCTCAAATATGCAGAAATACAAAAATCACCCCAGAGAAATAGATCTGAACGGCAGCTATATGAGGTGCATTGGCCAGGGAGAAGAGAGAAGGAGAAGAAAAGCAAGCAATTGTATAATGAAAGCAAACTCTGTGAATGTTGTACCTGGGTGAAATCCTGCAGCAGAGCGTCTGGAATGAGATAAAACGGCGGGGGAAGCTTGGGGAGGACTCAGGCGCTACGCTCCTTGGTTTTCACATCCAGAAGGAGGACACGTCTATTGCTGTGATGCTGCTCCAGCTCCTCTGGATTCTTTCTGTACAGGCAATGGTAGACTGAGGCACTCCAGCTTCTCCCAGCAGAAAAGACAACAAGAAACTGAAAGAAAAAAAAAGAAGGTGTTTGGCTTCTCTTCCCGTAGGTGATGTCATATCCTGACTTTGTCTACCGGGCTCTGCTCTCCATGCGTGTGTGTTTTGTGTGTATGGAGAGGCTATAAAATGAAAGAGCAGAAGGGCTAGAAAAGGCCTTGCATGGCCCTCCCTCTTTTTCCAATCCTTTCTTCCTTTTCATCCTGCAGGCTGAGCAGCCAGCCCACTTATCCCACCGAGGCCCTGCCTGCTGGTGAAGGTCCTGAGAAAACAACCCCTCTTCTGAAGCCACATATAGAACAGACGGAGCAGAGTGAGCCCACAAAAAAATCTGTATGTTTGGCTCAGAGCGCTTCCTAAAAACCTATGATTTACATTCTTTGCCTTTTTAAGATATTGTCATTAAACTCTGAGCTTAGTGCACTTTCAAAAAGGGGGAGAAAAAAAAATCCCTCAGACTGTAAAAACATAAACTTCGTGTGTGTGTGTGTGTGTGTGTGTGTGTGTGTGTAAAACAGCTCCTGGGGGCTGAGCAGTACTCGGATAACTGTAGCAACTCTTTTTGTGTCCAAAGTGAATGGATGCCTGTGAAATGACAAGGGTGTGGGTTACTCTGCTGTGTAATGGTACCCAAATCTGAAAACGAAGCTGCCTCTTTATGACACATCCTCCCGCCAGCAGTGACATGGATGTGATCAGATAAGGTCTGACAAAGATCCCACAGATTTAGTGTAAGTGTCTTGTTTTCTGACAAAACCTTTAAACGTTGGTGGCAAAAATTGCAGTTAAAAGTAGATTATTAAACTCCGGTCACCGAGACAATGATGTGGGTCCCTCAGTATCACTGTACAGTTGTTCTTTTCTCATGAATACCACACACTTGGTGGGCTGGCTCCTCTTAACAGGAAATCACTGCACGAAACAAGTGAAAAACATCTTCTCATATTGGTTTTTGTAAATGACAGTCTGGTCTCTTCAAGTTGAATTAATTCTAAATGTTATATAGCTTGCTTAAAGAACTTAAACTTGTACTTTTGTGCCACAAGTACGCCTCCTGCCCACACCAGCAAACATAGAGAAACATTTACCTTAGCCTTGGGTGTGTGGTTTAAATAGTTTAACTATGTACAGTCCCTATTTAGGTTTGTGTCCCATTTAATTCTCTCTACAAACACCCCAACACATGCAAACAAGTTAAACAGTTCAGAAAGGAATTCTTGATATCTCTTTGTTGGAAAATAAAGATTTACATCAGTGAGTTGCAAAAGAATGTGCAGTAAATTTTACCCCAAAATAAGAGCAGCTCAAAAATGCTGAACTTTATTTACACAAACCAGAAGGCTTTTTTAATTCAAAGTAGGTCACATATTTGGCCCAGAATGTAGATCAAGAAACAAAAGCTACGATACCCCATAAACTGTTTGACAATTTTTAGAAGTTCTCTTGTTAATCCCTGGACTTTAACAAAAGTTTGATCTGGCTTCATCCTCATCACTGCTCTGCTGAGGGGCGAAGATAATAATAGAAACTTGAGATTTACACAGATGAGGTTCATAAGCAAAAGAAAGCTGCATGAGATAGAGCCTGTGCAGCCCAGTGGTCCCATCAACAGCTCTTTGTGGAAAGGCGTCCTGGCCAGCACTTCGTAACCGATCGGGTTGCATTCCATGCAGAGGTAAAGACACAAAGGTTGGAAGAGTGAAAAGGGGTAGTGTTGAAAAGAGAGGGGAAAAAAAACAAAACTAGGATAGGAGAGGCAAAAAGAGTCAATGCCAACATCACAGACTGGGACAGAAAGAAAAATAAGTGGGCTAAAGAAGTTTAAAGACGCGCAGAAAACAGAGGAACTAGAACCAAAGAGAGGAAATGACAAAGGCAGGAGCTGAAGAGAGAGAAATAGGTCCAGAGGAAAGAAAAAGAGACCTATAACAGGATATATATTAAAGAAAACAAAACTGTGAAAAAACAAGAGGAGCCAGAAATCAGAGAGAAGTGAAATCAAAGCATGAGAAGTGGGAGGAGGAAACAGAATAAGGGCAGTCAGGAACAGAGATGGAGTTACAGAAGAAGGAGGCACTTACCAACAGAAAGAGGACAAGTCGCATCAAGCATTTTCTGAACCAACTGAACTCTGGATGAATACTAAAGTGACAAATAAGATTTTAAATGTCTATTGGTGAATGCAATATCCCCCCAAAACACCAGTTTCATTCCTGGATTTTGAGCATTGTATATTTTATTCACGTATTTTTTTAGATTGTGATTTTGTTGGCTGTTTAAAATTCAAGTAACAAAGCCGTTTTGCTGTTAGAAAGAAGGATCTGCTGCATGAGGGCTAAATTAATATTTGCACAGACTGAGCGTTGGACACACCCAATGAGCACAAACAACAGTGTTAAAGCTTATTTGACACATGGAATTGACACAGTTGACGTTGCGTAAATCTTAGAATATGCTGGAGTAAATAGGTTTATATGACTTGTGCATAAATCCCCTTGTGACGGCACTTTAACGACATGAAGTTGTGAAATTGAGACGTCGAGAATGCATAAAATAACCGCTGGGAGCCGCTATTAGTGCTGCTTTTAACCAGTTCAGGGTTCAGTTGTCACTAAGAGCTCAGCCTTTACAGTGGTGATTTTCCAATACTGGTTAAAATAAAGTTTCAAGTGTTTTTTATTTTGACGATAAAATGTTTATTTTATGCAGAGTATTTGAATCAATCTGTTCTAAAGAGTGTTGAAGAAATGTCATACTACAAAAAGGGAAAATTGGAAATATATTGGGAGGAACAAATGTAAAACACATCCGACCTATGGTTGCCCTTTGCTCTAGTTTTGGTTGTGCAATGTCACCATTCAGAAATGTGGCACGGGAGGAAGAAGAACCTGTCGGGCATTTTCTTCCAACTTTGATCGTGCAGCACTCACAGTGAGTCATTACTCACTGAAAGCATGCTGCCTGTCACCCTGAGCAATCTACACAATCTTAAATAGAAAAAAATAAACAAAGAACAATAAAACAAAACCAAACAAACCCCGGGACTGTTACACTGAAATGCTAACCTTGAAATTCCCATAACTTAACAGCAATTTATCTGGTGCATCAGATCAAATGTCATATCTTGTTTTGATATTGATATTAAGTTGTTGTGCAGTGATCTCAGAGCAGGCACAGAAAAAGAATGAACAGCACATCTGTGCAAACTGGTGATTTATGACCACAGAGAACACATACCCATTTCATGCTATTAGCTCCTATTTCCCTTTATCATATCACTTTATAATAATCTTCCTTTTAATGATTAATAAGTAATAAACACATAGTAGGATGTGATACCAGACTTTTAGATGGCTACAGCCCCCCAGTACTTAAATAATTTATTATCTTTTTTTATTTACTTATTTTAGTTTAGTTTATGTTGTGGCTAATCGTGGCATAGTGTTTGGGGGCGCGTTGATGACGTCCTCATTAGGCGACGGACGGGAGCCGCGCGGTGGCTCCACCCCCCGGAGCTCCGCCGCGGGGCTGGGTCTCCACCAAGATTTAAACGGCAAGGAAGAGGAAGCCGAGGGCTGACTCCGCTCACGAGTTCGGCGACATTTTCAACGACTTTCCCCTCCCCACATCCTTCACAGGTTGGTTCCCTTTTTAATGCTTTTTCTTTCGGACCAATTGCCCGTTTTAGTCGCTGTTGAATTGGAATTTGCCGGTCCAACTTTTTAGGTGCGCTCGACCATCGGCTTCATGACTTTTCAGTTGGCGAAGTGGGGCGTTTGCCTAAGTTGAATATCTTGATCGTAGCCTGAGTATGTTTGTTTGTTTTCAATTGATTGTTTTAAATATTTCTCCATTCATATGGCTCCCGGCTGAGCTGCAGGGGAATGGAGTTCCTCTTTCGTGAATGGGTCCAGGTTGCCTGACCCCGGGACGCTGTTCTGGCCCTTGAAAACTCGAGGCTGTGCGTGGATTTGCATCTAAATTTGCGTATTGATGGAATCGTCCTCTAGCTCCCCGCTGCTCATTATCCGCACCTGTGCTGCGGACCAAGGGCCCGCTGACAGTTGGACGTTTTCCACACCGAGCTGCTTCTTCCTACCTGTGCATAACCCCTCGCACTTTGGTTCCAAAGTGACATTGAACCAGTTAAAATGGTGTTGCATGCCTTGTTTGGTCCGAACAAGAAAGCCTCTGCAGTTCTTTTTGAAATGTAGCAGTTTCCTCTTCAGAGTTACTGGAGCCTGTCTGGACGATCCAGATGTTTTGTGCAGCGTTAGGCTTCATTCCAGGCTGCTGGTAATTTGATATCTTTATTTCTTGCTCTTTACAAAGTGCACATGTTAATATTTCTGGCCATGTGGGAACCATATCTCTGACTGATCCTCAATACTTACGGTTGCTCCAAGTCATCAAATTGCTAACACTGATAAAGGCTGGTTAAACTCGGTTGCAACCTGCTTCTACCTAACCGCTCCTGTGTAAAACTGCTTTTTGCTTTTCTTCCATTACTGCAGATTAAGATGTGCAAGCTGTACCTGTGAGGATTATTTAAATCAGTTTCTGACCCTTGTTTCTCCTCTGCCTTTCCTCGCACGTGTGTAGACATGTAAACACAGTATCCAGTAGCTGTGGGGTCGAGTCCCATCATGTCAAGGTCAACTGTCCAGGCCCATTTCTGTGTCTAACACAAACTCTGGTGATGGTGGAACTGTAACCTCAACGTCTCACCTTTGCTTTTAAACTGTGTGAAGAACTCCGCTGTTGCGCCAAGTGAAAGTTTTGGGAATGTGTTTCAGTTAAAAATTAGCCGAGAAGAAATGGGAGCAAGGGCCGGAGGTGTTTGAGTCAAGGACGTGACGGAGAGCTTCACGGCCTCATTGGCCTGACTGAGAAAAATGGTGACGTTATGTCATGTGGAGAGGCCAGAGCTGGTCTGACTACCTTTGACACAGTTTTTGATGCAGATGTCTGCTGTTGTCCTGAGGCAATATATATATATATATATGTGTGTGTATATTATTATATGCTAATGCCACCGTCCACTGATAGTCAAAACTGAATTTTATCAGTCTATTTCGGTCTTTTCTCTGGTTTGTGGCAACAGACTCGGCGCCTCTGTGGATCTCCAGGTAGATCTCAGTCAGTAGATCATGATCGGCAAATACGGATGAGCTTGCTCCACTGGCATGACATGGGGATTTTATCTGCTTCCTGATTATTTTTTTACCATTTGTTTCACTTGTGTTTATACTATTTCAATGAAAAAAACCTGAAAGAAACAAAAAAAAAACCTAACACTTAATAATACTTTGACTTTTATCTGCTTTTTTTTCTTCAAAGATGGAGCGGACCGCCCCTGACCGTTAAACTGCTTGTCATCCAGTTTACTCTGAAGGCCCTGAACATGGAGTAGTAGTCTTGAATTGCTGAAAGTGTAAATGATGTGTACGGGCCAAATCTGTGATGACATCGATGAGGGTGTGGTCAGAATTTCAACAGAGCAAAGTGGAAAACCCAACTAAATGCCAGTAGATTTCCATGCTACAGAATACAACAGGAAAACTTCAGCCTTTTGAAAAGATTTTAGGTTAGGGATGTATGCTAGATAAGAAGTTAATAAAGAAAATGATAACATTAGCTGACATGTGACTGCCTTCTTTTCATGGTTCAAAATGCATGATTAAATGGTGAATGCTGTATGAGTGAAGATTAAACATTTCATTAGAGATCTTTTGTAGTAGAATAAATTTGCTCTTTGGTGCAACAATAACACAAACTAAAGCCGTCATTCAAAATGTGGATGTAGCTCCACGCATTATTTGGCCGATTGTTGGATATTGCAATTAAATTAGGCTTCTGGGTACGCTGCTGTGCTGTAGGGGATTTTTCTGACGTAGGCTGGTTTGGGATCATTGTGGTGTTGGGAGGGCCCATGGGAGGGAAGGAGGCACCTTCAGAGCAGCAGGTATCAATTTAGACATGCCTTGTAAATGCTTCCGTTCAATTCGGTCTTGTGGGAGGTTTTTTCCGCAATACCCTGGGACAGCCTGAGGCCTGAAGTCGCTATGACTTCATGACGCTGTGGTTGATCCAGGCAAGCAGACGATACTTCAAATGCTGCAAAGTGAAAGTAAATCATGTTCTACTCATGCCCTTGTTTGGTTCGCTGTGGACCGTGACCTTTTGTACTGTGGCTTAAAAGCACAAGTTGGGGTTTTCCATTTTAATTCTTGGCTTTCTGGTAACTAGTATCAGGAGTTTTATGCTAGTTCAAATGTAGTTGTATTTCTCATGCTTTCCGCTGAGGTCTTTGCGTACTGGAAGTTCTTTGGTGGGTTGGTGTTTCATTCTTGTCATTATTAAGTCTTGCATAATCTTGGTCTCTTCTCGTTTCTTTCCAAACCCTTGGGCTGTAGTTGTGTGTTGTAGAATACCGAAAGACTTGTTTCATGCGTATGGATGATTGCATAATGCTCGTGTGTGTGATCAGTATGGTACGGAGTGCACAGCTCATCTCATAATAGTTGGTCTGGATCGTCATTCTCTTTATATTTTTATTACTATTATTCCTATTTAGACTGAGACACACTAACAGGATGTTTACAATCGTCTGCATGAATGCACCCTGGTGATGTTGGCCTTTTCTGTATCATCTGCATGGTTCTCTTCTTTTTTCTTTTTTCTTTTACCCGCTTGCTTAATCTGCAAAGGAAATCCATCTGTTCCAGCATTGGGTCTAATGGGGCTGTAATTTATTGATCAGATATCAAGCAGGTGGTGCCAGTGAAGATCACCAGTCCCAGATTGGATTCCACAGTCTGCAGCGGACCGTTAACGCGCCTCCCGAAAGTCTGCACAGGTTTCCCAGGCACTCCTGTGGCTAAGATAAATCTAATGTGACCCAAAGATCCATGCTGAGGAATCAGGTTTATTTTTCAAGGGTCACAGTTGTAGCCTCGACTTTAACCCGTTGCTGCCACAGTTGCAGTTTGAACGAGGACCTCTTCCACTGTCAATAAGAAGGTCCTGAAATTTGAGTTGCTGGTTGGCGAAACTTTTCAGAGGGAGGGAGGGGAATGAGTAGAATGAAACCGAGTCTTTGGACCGGTCTCTGTACACTTACAGGTAGGGGTGATTTCGCTTCCCCTACACACACACACCCACTTCCACCCACCTTGCCAAAATACAATGAGGGCAAGGTGGTGTAAACATGTCAGCCGTGAGGCAGCCAGTGCAACGTTCCTGCACTGGGGAGGGGGCGGTAATAGTTACTATAAGTGCGTTACAATTTTCTTGTCTTTTGCCCTGTCCAGTATTCTTTGTTGTGCAGATTTAGGCTCATAACAAAATAGTCGCTGTTGGGTTTTCATATGAAACTGGTGATGGAACAGAAATGGCTTTTTCTGAGTGTGTGGCGTGTAGTTGGCCTGGCGTCAGGGTTGCCATTCGCTTGCTGCAGTTTTGTCTGTGCAATATGTGTTGACATGGAAGGGATTTCCTAAAAACTGGCACAGAATACAATTTGTAACCACAGACTGACCCATTACATCCTGTCAATCAACTGTCACTGGGAAACGTTTCTTCATTAAACAACAGCTGACAGTGTTTTTTAAGCCCACCATAACGATTCCGATCAATTCGGTCTCTGCTGTGTTTTACATATTCAAATTTATTTTATTGAAAAAAGCACTCAAAGATAGCAAAGACCCCCAAATACAAAGGCAAATACAAAGTTAAATAATAATAGGTTAGTCCATAATCAAAGCTCTTTTGGCTTTAATCTTTTGAAGGTGAAGGGTCCAACCTTCTCCAGGAGCTGCATCGCCAAACCATCCGTTCCTCGGCCCATTGTCAACCTTTTCTGAAGATCTCTGTCTTTTACTAAGACAGGTAAATGCTAACAGCTATCACATAACTTCCCAGGCAGAAGTAATAATTGGTGTGTGTGTTGGATTCTCATCTGTTGCATCACCTTTTATGCCGTGAAACAGCTGAACAGGTTGTCAAGTCAGTTTATTTGAACACAAGTCATTCTATCGTTGGTTTTCATCTGTAGATAAGCTTCTTTTAGTTGACTTTTGACTTCGGAAGTTTCTTTTTCTGCTTGCTTTGCTTTTTTCCCCTCTTTTTTGTGCAGTTGTACAATATTGTTTACATGTCCTGTGTAGGAAGAAGCATTTCTAATAGGAAACACTGCGAAAGCTCTTGTGCTGGCGTCAATAACTATCATCTAATTGGTATTTAACGAGAAAATTGCCTTTGTTTATATTTGCATTGTTTTGGGGGGACCTGCCATGATTTATGCCAAACATCTGCACGCTTATCTGACAGCATGGAAAGGGGCGTCTCCCAGGACGAGATGGACCAGATGACAGTCATATCTGAAAGGAGAGAGAGATGATCTATAGTTTTAGGTGTGTTTTGGTATTTGGAGGCAAAAAGGGAGTGCTGGGCCGCTCGCCGCGCGGCGCCCGCGCCCCGCCCCAACACTAACTGGCAGGCATGGAGTGACAGGTAAAACCAGCCCAGTCAATCAAATACTAAACATAAGTGAAGACTATTTACACAAGCTGGTTCATTCAAAACCGCAGGGTAAGCTAGAAGTGAGCAGACAGGCTGGGCTATTTTTATCATCTTTGATAGGAAATTATGATGTGCTGGAAATTAGGAAATTATATGAACTGCACGGGATCCAGCTACGCTGAGCGCTGCTACACTGCTTACAATGTTTCAAATGAATTATTACTCAACCTTTCCAGTTAACATGCCTGTGTTTGCGTTTATGGGCTCGTGACACAAGAGGCTCTTGGTTTTCCAACGTCTCTGGGAATCCTGCAGCTTTTGTGGGGATGAGAAGAAGGGAAGAAGCCAATAAAGGAACTGAAACTCTGATGTCCAGGGATGGATGCTGCTTTTGCTCAATGGGTGGCAGTTGGGTAGAGGGCCAGGCCAGGCCAGGCCGAACAATAGACCACTTCATCACAACAGTATCTCCACTGATCCCCCCACACCCTGCCTCTCCTCCTCCTCCTCCTCCTCCTCCTCCTCTCGGTGAATAATATCATCAGCCCAACCCGCAGAGAAGACTCTCAGGGCGACCCTGGCCTTGCGTATGCGTTTCAGTGGGTAGTGGGTGTGACCAGAGAGTGAAATGGAGGGTGGGGGTGGGGGGTGACACCTTGGACTTGTTGAAGTTGGGTTTCGGTCGGGGAGGAATAGGTCGGTTCTTTCTTTTCTCTGGGTTTTCAGGCGTCGGTATAAATGGGGGGCCGTTTCCCCCCGACCTCACTCTGTCGAGTGGCTTGCTTGCACATGGTGCACTCCTCTACTCCTCTCCTTCTCTCCCTCTTTCCCTCTTTCACTCCTTTTCCTGTGAGCTAGTCATTCATCCAGTGTGAGTCAGGGAGGGCGGGGACTCCGAGGTCTGCTGTACCAGTCGCAGTTTGTGCATTTACTTTTTCATTTCCCTCACTTCCATCTCTCTCTCTCTCTCCCTCTCTCCCTCTCTCTCTCTCTCTCTCTCTCTCTCTCTCTCTCTCTTTATGTTTCTCTGTCTGCTTCGCTGTTCTCTCCATCGCTGCCTGCCTGTCTGGGAGATTAGCGGGGCTTTGCTGACTTTTGGTTGTCTCTGGGAAGAGTTCTCTCCTTGGCGAGGTAAGTTGCTCAGTGTGACGGCCTCACACGCCGCCTGGCTCGGGACTTTCTGTTGGCGTTTCACACTCCTCATTTTTCCTAAACACACTTGTGTTTGAGCACCAACCTCCCAGCTGCATCTCTGTTCCGGTTTGTTCATCATTAACGGCGACCTCACGAGCACGAGTTCCGCGTTTTCCATCCCTGTGACTCATTGAAGAGGCGCTCATAAAAAAAACCAGAAA
>CAAE01014025.1:0-13255 GCA_000180735.1 Tetraodon nigroviridis | reverse complement strand
CAGCAGAAACCAAGTATATTATGAGTACAATGCTCGGATGACTGGGACAGCAGTCAGTTTGCAGCATTGTGTTATGAGCGGATGCAGAACTTGATGGATCTTTGCCACTGCTGGGGCTTATTCAGGGCTTATAAGGGGGTTTAAATATTTCTTAACTATAAATTCAGAAAGTAACTGACGGCTTCAGTTTAGGTATAATATAATTTCATTGAAACCACATGACATGGTCCGGAAGCACCGGAAGCACCTCTTTTGTGTTTGTTTTTACATTTCTTTCATTCTGTGGTACACTGTCATTTTTGCTTCTAAGAAAGCCGGAGGTCATAGTGGAATTATTCAACAGAACTAAGTTAGTCAATACCCCCGGGTAGCGGCTTCTGGTCTGGAATTCTGTCTTTGATTACTGAAAAAGCCTGACAGGATCCACCGGATGGATGTTCAGGTGCTGACATATCGGTAGCCGTTACATGTAGTTCTCCTAAACGGTGACACGGCCTCGGCTCCAACTTCAGTTCTTCTGCTCAGCATGAATTCCTGGCTTTTACGTACACTCAATTAAAGAGCAACAAACACTTTGTGTTAGTCGATTTTACCTCAAACAATGGCTCTCCCTGGGCCGGCTGTGGCGATAGGAGACCGCACCCTCGTGTCCTGAACTCTGTGAACCTGATAAAGCAAAGCCAGGAAAAAAAGCTGATATGGAAACCATAAGGGTTTCTCTTTACACACTGTGCTCTGTCCTCCTGTAATCTAACCCTAATCACACTGTAAATGATGTCTTTTGGTCAAATGCGGGAGTCACGGAGGCCGCAGCACTTTGCAGTCTTCAGGTGATCTTTAACTTCCTGACTTTTTCCTCATTTAAATGACTTTATGGAGCGCCACTGGTGTGCAGGAGCCAAGTTCCAGCCTAACTGTCTGACTGTTGAAGGAGGGCCGTCCCTCAGGCACCTCCTCTACCATCAGGCCATGTATCTGAGTGGTTGCAGCTGGGGCAAAGGATCCTGGGATATTTGTTGGGAGTGTCTGTTGGGATAAGCTGCGCTCCCAGGAATTTCATTTTACTCCTGCTGAATAGGTGTACAAGCACAAAATACTTTTGCTTGGGGATTTTTAGTCGACACAGTTTGATCACTAAGGACATTTGTTATTGTAAGCAACTTTTTTTTGCTTTTCTTCAGAGATGTTTCTTCTTCCTTTGCTCTCCTAACCATGAACATGTTCCTCTTTTTTTCTTTTTCTTTTTTTTTTGCAGATAATTGAGTAACAGCACAAGATGGCAAACCTTCTTCGAGATATCCAGGAGTTGGGCTCACACGCTGTGGATATATACGACTACCTCCTAGCAGGAGTTGGTGAGTGAGCTGGCCACACACGAGCCGTTCCTCAGACTGTTGCCTTGCTAACGTGTCCTAAAATCCTTGCAGATCCGCGGATGAAGGGGTATCCCCTCATGCAGAGTCCCATCCCAATGACTGCAATATTGCTCTCCTACCTGTTCTTTGTACTGTACCTGGGACCTCGAATCATGGCCAATCGCAAACCTTTTAAACTACAAGAGCCCATGATAGTGTACAACTTTTCCCTCGTAGCGTTGTCGATATTCATCGTCTATGAAGTAAGACCCTGCTTTTACCTCTTCCTCAAATGAATTGTGACTTGTATTTTAGAATAAATGTTGTCATTTCAGTTCCTGATGTCTGGGTGGGTCACGACTTACACCTGGAGATGTGATGCAGTTGATACATCCGACAGTCCACAGGCGCTACGAGTACGATCGCTACCAAGTCTGTTTAATAAACTTCTGTCATTTTAGGGTTTTTTAAACTCTTTTTCTCCTCTTCTGTAGATGGTCAGAGTGGCCTGGCTGTTCTGGTTCTCCAAGATTATTGAACTCATGGACACAGTAGGTCCACCTTGACAATAAAATGCCAATAACCTCGGCTTTATCTAATCACCATTTATCTACCCCATCAGATTTTCTTTGTGCTGAGGAAGAAACACGGCCAGATAACCTTCCTCCACATCTTCCACCACTCCTTCATGCCCTGGACTTGGTGGTGGGGAGTTTACTACGCTCCTGGTGAGTTGGCAATTGGAAAAATATCAGCAATAATTAATGGAGCAGATAAGGAGGTTTCATCATTTAACAGCCCGTTCTCGGAAGCGCTAGCCCCCACAATCGGCAGCAGTGTCTAATTTTGATAAGGAAACTGTTGGCGTGAAGTGGTTGCTTCTGTTTATCTGTCTGAAAATGATTAACCGGGAGGCTCCTCTGTCCTCTGCTTTTTTTGACCGTACTTGACTGATGTGTCGTTTGTCCTTGGTGGCCCAGGTGGAATGGGCTCTTTCCACGCCATGGTGAACTCAACCGTCCACATCATCATGTATTTCTACTACGGCCTCTCTGCTGCCGGACCCCGATTCCAGAAGTTTTTGTGGTGGAAAAAATACATGACTGCCATTCAGCTGGTAGGAACTTTATATGGGAACTTGGCCTGGCGGCCTTCAAAGGGGGTGGTCTTTTCTACCTTTCTAACCTGTCACCCGATGGATCCCAACAGGTCCAGTTTGTCCTGGTATCACTCCACGCTACCCAGTATTACTTCATGGACACTTGCGACTACCAGTTCCCCACAATCATCCACCTCGTCTGGATGTACGGAACTTTCTTCTTTGTGCTCTTCTCCAACTTCTGGATCCAGGCTTACGTGAAGGGTAAGCGGCTGCCCAAGCAGGAGGTAAAAAAGTGTTTGAACGGCACGTCTGTCTACACCAACGGCAAACACCACGAGAACAAGAACAGCAACGGCATCCACAACGGCGCCGTCAACGGCTCCACTCCGCACGAGAACGGCAGCTCCCGCGTAAACAAGATGAAGAAGGCCTAAAGTAACCAAAGATAACTTTCCCTGCTGTTTTTTTTTTTTTTTATTTTATAAATGAGGTTGGAAAACGATATGGTCAATGATTTCCACAGTGAGGGTTTCCACATTTGGTTGGCTTGTTTTGTTGCAGTTTGGGAACCGTTAATGAATCACAATGAATGAAGAAGAAGACCTGAGTGTTCTTCACTGATGTTGCCATGACCTCTTGGTTCAGTTTCAGGCCAGGCATCCCCACCTTCACTCCACGTGTGTCTGCTTTTACCCTCTGTGGACAGACGATTGTACTTTTTCTATCAAACACACCAGATATTTTTTGTAAATAGTTTTATCACACAACAAAAAACAAAGGAAAAAAGAAAATGTTTTGCTTTTTGATGATCTAAAATTTTGTTACCGTGTGTATTTAAAATGTAAAAATTCCAATAAATTCCATTCTAAATTATCTTTACACTTTGGATTATCTCATTTGAGTTGAGTGTTTCTTCACTTCTAACCTGCTGAAGGGTTGCGTTAAAGCTGTCAAGTCTTTAGGAGAAAGACTGACGTGCTGTGTTGCAACAAAGACGGGAAGTGTTTGCAGTTTTTTTTGGCGGGGAGGGGGGGGGGTCTTGTCTTTGCAATCCTAAGTATGCGGCCTGAGTAGGAACTAAACAAAAGCCTCGTTCTCTTGTTTCTAAAGATTATGGCTGGAAAAAGGCAACCAGCGGAGCAGATGTACACCCACGCTACTCCAACTTTCAGCTGGTTCGTCAGGGTTGAGAGCATTTCCAACTAAACAGTAGATATTCATCATACTTTCAGGTTGCTTTAAGATGCTAATCTTGTTTAAAAATTGCAATTACTGCACCGTTTTTATGTTATCATTCACATGTGCATAAAGTTATTTTTGATGGATCAACTATTCACCTCCAGTGCATATTTTTGTGCAAATTCTGCAAAGTAAGTGGCAAATTTAGTATGTTTACTGCACTTGGACAGGATGTACCTCCAAGTCTCTCAAATTTAATCCCAGGCTGATATGTTTTAAAAGCAGTCAGCTAAAACACATTCTGTAAGAAATTATGTGGGCATTTGTTTATTGTGCATCAAATGGCTACAGATCTTTATACTTCAAGTCATTTTTTCCATTTTTTTGCTTGGAAGTTGTGGCGCTGAATCCAACGCAACTTTAGAGGTATATACATCATGTGTTGGTATGTACATTGTGACACAAATGGCATCAAGCTGTGAGGTTTCAGTGCGATGCAGCGGGGGGCCCTTGTCTGGTGGTCCATCCAAGGCTTCATGCATACCAGAGTCTGCTGCAGGCCATGAGCAGCGACTCTACTGAGACCGGGATCATCGTACTAGTGGGTGAAGATGGACGCAGAGGTCTCTCTTGAGGTCTTGTTTGTCCTTTTTTAATGTTTTTTTTTTCTTAGTGACCTGAACTTGACAGCTGCTGAAGACAGAGCTGCGGTCAGCATAAGAACCATGATAACGGGACGTGTCCTCCTAAGTGATGTTCTCCAGAATATAAAAGATGAGCTCCATCACAAGAGGCTGGTCGCCTCTCCTGCGGCCCCTGCTGGATATCACTGGAGCCAGCATGTTATCCAGGACGTCGAGGTACTGGGCGGGGAGAGGCTGCCCATTGCTCCCAGCCACAAATCCCACCTGAAAACACAAACTTATTATAATCAGGCACAACTTGAACGATTCCACTTGTCTTTGCTATGTTTAGAGGAGGTTATTCAGAAATGTACCGACACAACAAGTAAAAAAATATGAAATAATAAAAAGACTACATAAACAGCACAAGCCATTAGTGATGTGTTTACAAAAACTTTTGTTTTATCTGTTTGCACAGCATGTACTTAATATATACTGTGAGACTGTGAGCTGCGTCCTTCTGTCGTCAGCATCTGAGAAAGAAGACGAGCTCTCTGACCTCTTGTGATTCAAAAGTGATACGCAGGCCCAGTTTGGCCATCCCATCCTCTTTCAGCAGCTTGAGGTGTGGACACAATGCCAAGCAGAAGGCCCGGGCGATCCGTTCTATCAGCCGATTGTGTTCGGCGGAGTCACTCGCTCCGTCTTTAGGCTGATGGCCCCTTTGCAGGAAGAACACCTGCACCAAACAAGCGTGTCAGGAGAACAATTTCTGAGGAATTTCTCTGTGATATCAAAGAAGTCCAACATTTATACCTCTGTCCAGCGGATGATCTTTCCATTCTCCTTGTACTCTGACTTCTGGAACATCTTCGTACTGTTAATGGACTCCATGGATTTTCCATCAATGGGACTTATAACACTGTGGGACACAAGCACATCATTTAAAGCTAGTCTGTATTTGGGGGTAAAAGTAAAAGTAACTGTTATTACTTGTGTCTTAATATAATAGTACAATTATATGGCTTGTGTGTGTTTGCACATCTTAAACCATAAACTGTTTCTCGAAATTATATCATATAATTTGACCTAAATAAAATGTAACTTTATTTTAGATGCTTTACAATTTGAAGCAGCATTATGATAAAACCATGGAGGGGAATTGGAGGTATGCAATACTTTTTTTTTTTGCAGTAAATGTGCTGTGGCCCTCACACTCCTGCCCCTGTGACTCACACACAGAATGCACATGTTTATCTACATCTGACGGCTAAAATCAATTTTCAAACACAAATGTTCTGTCCGAGGACAAAAGAAGCTGCCACATGAACTTGAGTGGACACACTTGCCCTTTGTTCACAGTGGATTTCTCCTCCACCCACTGTACACAAACAAGCTCCTGGCTCTCTGATTGGTCCAGTCGCCCACAGGTGACAGTGTAGTCTTTCATGTCTCGCAGTGACCGCCGTAGCTCTGCCATGGTTTCCATGGTGATCTGCACCATTAAACCATCTGCAGAAAGGGGAACATAGATACAGGAGAAACACACAGGTGCACAGCGACGGCCACGCACACATGTGCATGCACAAGCAGCCACGCCTGGACAAACAATCTGATAAGGTGTACACAGACGCACATATACAAAGATCAACACAGTCTGAATAAAGCGCTCTTAGAGCAGTGACATCAGTATGCTTCATTATCATAATGAAATGCTTGCCTCTCTGAGGCGACGTCGTACCTTCTACTATACTGGATTTGGCAAAATAGCCCGCAGATGCTTTCAGTGCACTGCTGAAAATAAAAAAGCAGGACCCAGTAACTGCAAAGAGAGAGAGAGAGAGAGAGAGAAAGAGAGAAAGAGAGTGAGAGAGGGAGACCTTTAAAGGCAACCTGTTGCCTCCATCCTGTTACACCTTCCTAGTAGCGTCTGTACCGACCCCTAGTGTTCGGTAATGGGAATTGCAAGTGTTGCGATTAACGCAGAGACGCTTTGGGCCTATTTTGCATTTTATATGTCCCAGGCTGCACCTGTGCACACACTAATTTGAATTAACTATTCATTACCAACACATATCCAACAGTAAGTGTGAATGTGCTGAGAACTCCAACACCCTTAGACCTGGCGCGATGCCGTCTGGGCCCACCTTTGCGTGGCTGGTTGTGGATGCTGATGGCCTGGGTCTGGTACTGGCCGTCCTCCCCTTGAACGCATATAAGGTGGGAGTCCGCAGCCTCGTTGAAGCACGCCCCGAACGCCAACACGTGCTCGTTGGACTTGTTTATAGCTTTTATGAGCTGTACATGAAACAACAGGGCAGAGCGATTGGGGAAGATCATCTAATGTGAGGAGGTGTGTTATTTGATCTTACCTCGTCACATCTGGTGGTTGGAATCTTTATGCAGGTCCTCTGAGCTTCTAGGTCCACAGTGAGCCCTGGCACCAGTGGCAGGCTGTAACGGTAATTCCTAAAGTCCTGAACACAGCACAGGGGGATTAATGGAGGTTAATATAGGAAAGTGGTGTACAAGCACCATCATACTCACCACCAGCAGTCTCATTATGGTGTGACCTATTTCCCCAAACAGTGGCTTCCTACGTCGTACACTGTACAGCGGACATGGATAAACTGAAAGAAGAAATGCAGAAGATGAATGCTGGAAGTCAAGGTTTGACACCAGAACTCCACTCACATCTGTATTCAGCTCCCAGTCGCAGCATGAGGCGCAGTGGGAAGGCCCTGGCCCAGGGCACCTCCGACCTGTGCACCAGCAGGCCAAAAAGGTAGGGCTGGTTTGGCAGAGGCAAGCCTTGCAGAGACTGGAGGGTGGAGCGAACGTAGAGAAAGCCTGCGTGCTCCTCGCTGCCAAGAAAACCGCCGTCGAACAACGACAGCGACAGATGTTTCATAACCTTTCCTATGGCCGAACGGAGGGAGAGGACAGTGAGGTAGAGCTTGAGGTGTGTGTGTGTGTGTGTGTGTGTGTGTGTGTGTGTGTGTGTGTGTGTGGGGGAGAGAGAGAGACACCTGTGAGGGACTCTCTGTACAGGTGGACAAAGTGGCTGAAAATGTCTTTGGGGAAGCTTTTCTCCTCCGGAAGGCACTGCAGCAGCACCACCACCTCCACCTGACCGACGGCGTGCATCCCCTTGGTCGTCAGGCACCAGCACTTCCTGTTAACGTCTGTCACACAAAGAGAGTAGATCTATTGAGGCATATTAAAGGAGAATTCTGGATAAGTAAGTTAAAGAAGATGACTTTGTTTTGCTAAGGATTGTTATTAATCTGTGAGAGTAGCTGACCATGAAAAGGATCTGAGACATTTTTATCCGGCAAAGAAACGTACAGTTGACGAGCTTGACCAAGGCCAGCAGGTTAGCATTGAGGACGAAGACCAGCGGCTTGGCCCTGCCGCCCTCCAGCTCCTGGATGAGCAGCATCTCCGAGGGCTGCTCGTCCACCGCGTAATCTGAGGAAACACACCGCCGATGTTGCTCTATAGTCCTTTTTTAATGATTGAAGTCCACAACATGTACTTACAGTAACATCTCCAGGACACTGGAATGACTGGTAATTGTGTGCATCATTTACAAGAACAGTTAGAGCAGCAAAATTAAAAGCAGGACATCTGTTTCTCCTCTAACGACTGTGTGTCATTACACCAAGACATTATATCACCCCAGCTGGCAATTTCATTCCCGAAGGCTGATCTTTATGTGTGAAACGTGAGCCCCGCTGCCTCACGCTTTAAAAGCTCTGTTACCTCCTTTGACCCCCGTAGAGGTGAGGATGGGAGGAAGGCCATCCAGGGGGATGAGGTTAGAGCAGCTGCTCAGTAAAGCCGTGGTCCCCCAGCCAAAAAGTCCACAGGCCTCCTACCAGACGAAAAAAGAAAGAGCGCAGATTCACACTGAGACATCGGTTTGGGTTTAAAGGAACTGGTTCTGTCGTGTCTTTTCTGGATCTACGTTCACAGCCGTCCTGTGTGCTCTCCTGATCAGGGGGGAAGCCGCAGGACTTTTGTCCTGCCCGTCCCCGTTGCGGGTCACCAGGGGTGAAAACGGCGGCCCTCCGACCGGTGACCCCGGAGCAGATTCCGAAGGCCTATTAAGGATTTCATCTGCAAACCAGACTCTCCTTTTCCCCCTGGGGGGAGTTCCTGAGAGAGAGGAGGTACATCACCAAACATGCAGTTAGGACAGCGTTCGCGGTGGAAGTAATCCATGCTCACCTCTCATTAGGGCCGAATGGCAGGAGACACAAACGCGGCCTTCTTTGCCTTCCAGATGTGAGAGTTTGAATCTCAGACTGGAGCAAAGTCCACAAACAACCTGAGGGAACAGACACGGGTGAGAAACGACCCAAAAATACTGTTTTTTTCTTTTCCTCACCTTTCCGCAGGCCCGGCAGTGGTGCCTCCGCTTGGTAAAGGTAAACTTAACCCCACACTTCATGCACACCTGTGCCTGAGCGTCAGGGACCCACACTGGAGCCACCTCCCCCAGGACCACGCCTCGGTTCTGGGACAGGATGCCTCCAGGGCCACGTTCGGGCTCGTCAGGCTCCCTGTGGGATGCCCCCTCCTTCTGGTCCTGGCTGCCGTCTGTCGCAGCTCCTCTGTTGGTCCTGACCTTCTTACTGTGGCTCTGGAGCTTCTCCGGTGGGGGATCACCGGGGGCTGCGGCTGTCTCGGGGCTGGGCGACGGCCCTCGCTGCTCCAGCCGGCTCTCCTCCAGCTCCTTCTCCTCGATCACAGAGTCCTCCTTCGATGGGGCCACCGGAGCCTGCTTGTCCTTGTCCTCCTCCGGCCAGGCGGCTTCAGCAGGGCTCAGAACCAGAGGGCTGGAGGGGATGTGGTGGCCGCGCTCACACCACGTGGAGATGGAGGTCACAGTGAAAGCCCCCTCCTCCAGCTGGGAGGCGGATGGATGCTGGGATGGCTCGGTGCCTCCTCTGGTGGCTGCCGAGGAGGGGCTGGATGAGGAGTTGGGTTGGGTTTGGTTGCAGCCCAGTCCTGCTTTGGACATGTCTCCGTCCTTGAGGACAAGCAGGCAGGGTCTGTTCAGCCAGGGCTGCTGTGTGTCGCCAACAGCTGGACCGTCTCCTTCATCTGTTACCGTGGCAGAAAGGTTGGGTTTAGTTAATAAGAGAATACATAAAAACAACTGGCAACTTTAACAAAAATCAGGACCAGACGTTGAAGATGATTTTGACTATCATTTTTGTTGTTGTGCAGTAAGAGTTATATGGACACGGCAGGGAATTTGAAGGGAGAAATTCCGATTTTTACATTTATTTACCCTCATTTAGCTTTCTTTTTCTCAGTTTAAGGATCCTTTTAGGCTAAATGCTGTGCAATCATCACAGACGCCACTACTGATACACATGTCCTTGATAGATTCTGCATGCCTGAGCTGATCTATGGAACACACACTTTAGATCAGCTCACACACACTTTAGATGAAAAAGGGGCTGCTGTAAATGTCGATGTCGTGGTTGAATCGACTGGATCATAAAGCTGCTTTACTCCCCGCGGAACCAGAAGTTCGATAATGGATCCGTGCTTAATTGGCTCTGCGGTGTGCAGATCTACACGTAACAGATGCGTTCTCACCGTGTTCGTGCTTATTACACAATTTCCCATTTTTTACTGTACAGGTCACATGTTTCTGCCCGGCCTTCATTCATAACCGTCCAAAGGAGGTAATTACCCTGGTAATAACCTTTAGACACGAAATAGCCCCATGGCAGCGGAGTTGATGTGTCCACAGCTGCTCTTTGGTTGCTCTGTAACAACCTCATCGCGATGGTAACGACTTTGCGGCTTGAGTCGACTTAAACAAGCGCAGAACCCAGCAGCGCCAACCTTCCATCGCGGTTTTCTGCACGAATGACGCGAGAACATCAACTCATTCTCCCCGGTCGAGCTCTGCTCGGGTTTTTTTTTTTTTTTTCCCCACGCAGGAACATTAAAAATGCTGTCTGTGTGGTTTCGCATCCCCCAAACAGGCGGCGCGGCTGCAGGGATGCAGCTGAGCGGAGCGCTCGCTTCCCGGGACGGTGGCGCATCCATCACGGGCGCAAATGTTTCATCCGCCCGTAGCGGAGGAGGACAGCGGCACTGCGACACTCAGCCTCGCATCCCGACACAGCAGTCCCGCCAGGACGCGGACTTTAGGAGGGCGACCCGCTGGAAGGCGCAGAAACCGCGTCAACGCGCGCAGAGATAAACGCTGCATCAGCGCTTTCTGCGTAGCCAGCACAGCCCCGCAGGATCATCCCGTGGTAGGTAAACAAGCAGTGATGCACCAGCACCCCGCTGCCCCAGCTCTGACCTTCAGTTCCTGCTCCTAAAAGGCTTTCGTTCTCGTCATCCCGTCCGGAGAAGAACTTGAGCATCGCTGCGAGCGCTGACGGCGAATCCGCAGCAGCAGCAGCAGCAGCGCGGCCGGTTCACGCAGCCAAGGATGGGCTGACTTCACCTCTCCTTGATCCTCCTCCTCCTCCTCCTCCTCCTCAGTGCCTCTCTGCAGCGCTTTGAAGAAAACTCAAGAGGTGTGCAGAAATGTCCAAGCGCAGTTGGCTGAACGCCGCCCCACAGCCTGCACCCACCGCCGGCGGCCCCCCCAAACCCAGCAAACGGCCTCACACACCTTCAGCAGTGACTAGACCTCCGGGAATGACCACAGCACCATGTAGAAATGTCGAGGAAATGTTTATTTCATAAACAAAAAAAGGTCTTAAGACTAAACCTGCACACGTTGCTTTTCCCAGGAGACAGTATTTTGCGGTTGTTTCTTAAGCGTGCAGCAGTTCGTCTCAGATATCTGTGGGCCACAGTACAATAAAACAGTCTCTGGTACATGGAGACGGTGGCTAATGCGTCTTAAAAAGGGCTGACATGGTTTCTCACTTCGGCACCTTCCTGTCGGCATTCACATCGTTTTCCCGTGCGTCAGTTTGCCTCGTTCTTTGATGCTTCGTCAAAGTTCTCAACCAGATCTGTAAAACAAAGTAATCAAAGTAAGTATATCATAATGTTGAAATGCCCAAATATCGCTTTAAATGCTTCATTTAACAACTACTGCTGGAAAAATGGAGACAGAACATCTGGCGGTTGCATCTATTCGAGGTCCCACCTGGAACGTCATCATCCTCTTCCTCAATGTCTTCTGCCTTTGGAGCCTTGCTGTCTAGAGCTGTGACATAAAGACAGGAACACTAAATTCTCACTCCTCCACAACAATAAAAATGTTCCACCAAACTTTGATACTTCGTAAATACACCAGTTCCTCTTTATTCAATGACAACGTCCTGTCCGGTGGAAATGGAAACCATTGGGTTACGTAACGCTCCGTCCGATGCACCCACCTTGCCGTGGGAACTGTTCTGCCAGTTTGCGCAGGCTGCTGAGGCTGTCCGCTCCGAGCTGGCTGAGGATGCCGGGAAGCATCTCTGTCAGCTGTTTGGTCTCACCGTGGCCAGTGATGGCGAAGGTGTTGGCAGATAAAGAGGCCTGAACCTTGGGGTTGTTAAAGTGGATCACGGTCCCGTCATCTCTGATCATGTTCACCTACGAGAGGAGGGTGGCTTGGATCTGAGAGGCCCCGCTGCAAGCTCAAGTAAATAGAAGTATTTAAATAAATGTACCTCTTCAATTCCAGCAATGTTGTTGACTGCCAACTTCTTTAATGAGCTCTGAAGCTTTTTGTCATCAGCTGTTGCAGTTCTGTGAACCACCTTCTTCTTTCTGCGGGCAGATCCCTGCAAACAAAGCAGACACAGGTTCTTCAAATGAAAAAAAACGTCGTTTGTTTTGCAGTTTATAACTATGCGTTGTGAGCTGGTAATGTTTTTACACAGTTAACATAAATATTATCTCTCTTTAACGCGACACGTAAATCAGTGAGACAATGTAGGGATGTAAACTATCAAACACACATGATAGAACAGGTATAAATAATTTGTGATGGGGATATTTTCCCTTGCATATAAAAATACTATCCTATTCTGCTGTTGCTTAAATAATTAACAATAAAGGGGGAATGAAGGCCACACGTCTTTAAACACACCACCACGTACATTTCAGCAGTAGACATCAGCACAGAGATAAGCATTACATTTATTCCTACTCACCTTACCACCTATCCGGACCAGGGCCTGAAGTTTAGCCAGTTTTTCTTGATTCATTTTCTCACCTGTACAATGAGTAATGAGTAACAATGGAGATGTTGACAGGTGATTTGGAGAGTTTATCGCCGAGCAATGTGTGACACTAGCTAGTAGCTAAGCTAAGCTAAACTCGAGACCAAATGTAGCAAAACCATACAGGAATAAGGACCCCCGATTCCAAAGACCAGATCTAGTAAACATTAAACGGGGTACAAGAATGAGTGATTAGTGGCTCCGTATCACAGGGTCAAGGCGATGCCACAAAAATGCAGTTTTGATCAGACTTTTCGACAGTCTGTTTGTTTGTCAGGTTAGCAGCAACTAACATAACTTAACAGCGTTCTCACTTAGGAAACAGCGTGTCGCTACTTTATACAAAACTTAAACTGCGTCCTGACAACATGCCAATATCGAAACACATTAGATATTTTGAACGAAATCACAATTTTCGGCCCAAACCTGCTAAAATATCCACAGAGTCATGCGGTAGCGAAAGATGGAGGATATGAGGGAGATATGACGTCACAAACAGAACAAAATTTCTTCTTCGTCTGATACATTTTTTGTTCTTCTGCCACCTTCAGGCCACTTTATTCATTACAACATAAAAACGTCTCATCTTTATTTTCAAGTTTAAAAAGGTTTTATGAAAGCGTGAACCGGCCTAAAGTTCTTTGCACAACCATTCTAGACGAAGCAAAGCTGAAACCAAGTCTGCCTTTAAATTTGCAATTATTTTTAAATGTATAGTTGTGACAAACCTAAAACAGTAACTTATCTGGTGCCCATCAAAACACACAGATGTAAAAAAAAATTTCTTCA
>CAAE01014024.1:5024-19517 GCA_000180735.1 Tetraodon nigroviridis | reverse complement strand
CCTTCATCTGTTACTGTCCTTTACCAGTCTTTCATCTCTTTAAGGGGGGTCCTACGGGCCTTTGAAGGTCCACTGATCCACTCCTTCAACAAGAGGGAAGGTGCTTTGTCACATGCGGCGGTCCTTGGAGAACTGCAGAGTCGCTCTAACGTGCTGCTGCTGGGGACTCTTTAGGAGACCTCACCATGGCCGACGGAATGCCCGAGCACCAGAACCTCCTCACCATTGGCTTCCTCAACGATCAGGTTGAGACCGGTCGTTGCTTTCTTCCACAACTCAGGTATCAGGCGGCTAACCGGTGGCACTCTTTGTTGCAGGTAGACGACAGAAAAGAATCGTACGTGAACGCCTTTGATGTCGTGCTGGTCAAGGACGAGACAATGGATGTTCCAAATGCAATTCTCAGGTACATTACCTCATCCCGAGACAACAACTAAGAAGCCCAGCAGATGAAACAAACTCTTTTTTAGAGGTGAATGTGTTTACTATTTTTGTGGCATGCGGAAGATGTCGTCATCTTTGAGTTCTGCCAAGACAGGTCACGTTAGGTCCACCACAGCATGGAGATTTTTGACCTGTGACTCGAAAATCACTATTTGACAACCAAGTTTCACTTCAGCAGTAGAAAAAAAAGAAAAATAGAACTCATGTCAGCAATCTACCTTCACTTTTCTTTACTGTCGTCATAAAAACTCAAGCACACAAACAAACCAGCATACCTTAAATATACCAAAACTTCTAAACAAGTCAGCACACACGTGCTTTCTTTTATATTAAACTTGCACACTACTGCATTTATCTGTTCTCTTTAAACTTCTGTTATGTCTTCACTTTGTTTAACAGTGTACTGTACTGACTGTACTGTGTATTAGCTCTAAATACACAATGCTTGCATGTACTGCACAGCAATCCCTGGAGACAGGATTTAGCGAGTATGAAAGATGGTGCTGTTACTATAACTAGTATAGAATAGAATGTTAAAATATTTAAACTATTTTTTTAAGAAAACATGCTAATATGACAAGAGAATATGACAATACAAAACAATATGACAGTGAATTTTCCCCGCTGTGGGACGAATAAAGTTCTATTCTATTCTAAGAGAATATGCAAATCAAGATGGGTATTGTCAATGGAAACACCATGCCTGCTCTGACTGATTTCATATTGTTTACTGTGGTCTGCTTTTCTTTTATAAAAATAAACATGGACAAGTGCAGTCTACATTTATCCAAGTTCTGATAAATAGAAATTCATTCTTATAATCTTACATAAAGCAATGATCTGTCAAAGTGTGAAATAGTTTGAAAAAACGAAAAAAAAGGCTCCTAATGTTTCTCACACGGGACCCAACCAGCTCCTACAAGAAGAAGGTTAAAGAATCCTCAAAAACTGGAAAAGAAACAAGCCATTAACAGACTAGAGTACTACCGTCTATATCCAGAAGAAGCCATCCCGTGCTTTTATAGATTGCCCAAGATCCACAAAGAGGGGACGGCACCCAGACCAATAGTAAGCAGCATCAATTCTGTTACATATAATATTTCCAAATTCCTGGCCTCCATCTTGGCTGCAATGGTTGGCAAAACCCCACACCACATCAGAAACTCCCAGGATTTTGCAAAAAAGTTCAGTAATCTCAAATTACAACCGGGGAAAACCATGGTATCCTATGATGGTATCCAATTCCCTATTTATCTGCATCCCTACCTCCGAGGCAACAGAAACCATCCCCAAGCGCCTTTTATTGGATAAAAACCTTCAGGACCTATGCTGGACCTCTGCTTGAAAACTACCTACTTCCAATAGAGAGGGCTTCAACAGGCAGAAACATGACTGTGCCACCAGTTTCTCCCATAGTCAATCCAATCTCTACATGGAAGAGGTTGAAAAGAGGGCCTTGTCGTCCTTTACAGGAACTGTTCCAAGCCACTGGTTCAGATATGCGGATGACACCTGGGTCAAGATTCTAACAAAAGAATTAGAAAAGTTCTCAACCCACCTCAACAAAACAGACAATTACGTTAAATTCATAGGTGTCAATCAAGACCTTGCAACATAGGGCCAAAAAAGTACCCACCACATCCCATAGAAAGAAAAAAGAACAGAACCACCTTACTACGGCACTGAGGTGGCAGACTTAGACATTATCTATCACTCACGTACAATGCAGTCCTCCACTCGTTACAAAAACAAAAAAGTTCAGTTTCACCAGACCTGATGTTACATCATTACATCACCCAGTGGACAAAGGTAAAACACCCAAACAGAAACTAGGAGAACGACCCTCAGACATCCATCCAGACCATCGTCATGCTCAAAACATGTGGTTACCCAGACTGGATCTTCACCAATACCTGCAAAAAATGAGACTCCAGCAATGAAGAGGAGAGAAACAAACATCACAGCATTTCTATCCCATACCTGGCTGGTGTTTCAGAAAGATTCGGTAGAATCCTCCAAAAACACATCCCTGTACAATTCAAACCCTCCAACACACTCAGACAGAAACTGGTACACCCCAAGGACAAGACACCAAGACACAACAAAGAAATGTTGTTTATGCTGTACAGTGCCAGGAGGAATGCAAGGAACTGTACACTGGGGAAACCAGACAGCCACTCCACAAATGAATACCTCAACACAGATGGGCCACCTCTTCAGGACAAGACTCAGCGGTCCACCTACACCTAAAGGAAAGCGGACATTCTTTTGAGGACAGTCAAGTACGTGTCCTGGCAAGAGACTATCGCTGGTTTGAGAGAGGTGTTAAGGAAGCCATCACATGTAAAATTGGAAAAAACCTCTTTAAACAGAGGTGGCGGACTTAGACATTACCTATCACTCACGTACAATGCAGTCCTCCACTCGTTACAAAAACAAAAAAGTTCAGTTTCACCAGACCTGATGTTGCATCATTACATCACCCAGTGTAAAACACCCAAACAGAAACTAGGAGAACGACCCTCAGACATCCATCCAGACCATCGTCATGCTAATGTGAAGGACTCTCCTCTCAGTTGACTTTAGCATGCCAGTGGTCCACAAGTCCACAAGGGCTATATCTTCAAGCTCTGCTCCCAGCCTGATCAGAACCGATGAAGCCTTTTGGATAAAAGGCAAAACATTTTCAAATGAAAACTTAAACAAGTCCAGATGAACACGAAGTCTACTTTTGGATAACTATGACCTGGATAACTGAGAACCTAGACAGACCTCTAGATTTATTGCACCTTGACAGAATTTCTTGATGCATCTCTGTAAAAAAGTAAATCACAACTATGTTCTTTTTCTGTCATTTTAATCAGTGTGACTTTTCATGACAAATTAAGGTGCTTGTTTAAGTTTCATAAATGCAAAAATCAAAAACAAACATAGGACACAAAACTTGTCAGTAAAAAAAGTATTAAAACACAATGCTGTGAATAAAAGGGGTCTGCTCATTTTTTTTCTGTGTTGCGGTTTATCCCTGAGAGAGAGTGACATCGCTCCTCATCACAGCTCCTCGTGCCGCATCGCTTCCTTTTCCTTGTCTTCATCAACCTTGAGTTTGAGTTCATCAGCCGTGATCACACTTAATTACTAAAAACATATATATTACTCGTTTAATCTTTTAGTTATTGTAACAACATTATATGATCCAACCAGCTGCGTTATTTTCGAATTAACCACAAAGTGGCGCCAACGTGACTAAATTCACATTTCTGTGCGTTCAAGGTCAGTTTTATTGTACCTACAAAATTATTTTATGTATCCTAATTTCCAAATTTTGTATGTATAGCGTAGCCAAAGGTGTCCAGCTGGAACATAAACAATACCTCCTCTTGTGGGACCTCTTTGTTGCTGTTAATGTCCAAAGCTTCAAACAGGTTTGGTGGATTCTCCTGGAGCCACACAAACAGGTAACCAGGCGGGACACCTTTCTCAAAGCTTACCAGTTCAATGTCAAAGACTAGCACTGCACTGCCTGGAACACCAGTTGCTAAAAAAACATAAAGCAAAAAAAAAACCGTCAGGCTACGTGTGAAGCTCCAGAGATGTTTTAAAATACAGTAAATGTGGAATATAGCAGAACTTTTTTATTTCAAGGACTACAAATAACTTCTGGGGCTCTTCTGACATTAACATTGGTACAGATATTTGATCTTCTCATTGTTGGCTCACCTCCGTTCTCGCCATGCCCAAGATGAGGAGGCACCGTAACCAACCTCTTCTCTTCCACGCACATCCCTCTCAGGGCCAGATCCAACCCATCGATCACTTTGTCTGTCCCCAGCACCACACTCTGGAGGTTGTCATCGTCATGTCTGAGGAGATCAGGCAGAGATTAACAATTATTTTTATTTGTTCAAAACAAACGTGTTTTTATGACTCACGAGGAGAAGAGCAGGGTGCCGTCCACCAGTGTGCAGTTGTAATGGTAGCGCACAAGGTCGTTCTCCTTGGTGGTCTCATTACACGACTCAGGCCTGTAGGTGGTCCGGATGTCCACGGTATCGTTGGGGTTGTGGAAGTCGATGACGTGAATGTCAAAGACGAGCACAGCTGATGGAGGGATGACGTCACCTAGGTATTTAAATAGTGTCAATTTTTATGAAAAAGGGTACAAAATAATTATTTACAATACATGAAAACAAAAAGTTTGACTGTCATCTTGTGGTAATTTGTTACATTTCTTTTAAACACAGAATTTTAAGCCCACAATGTTGCTTGATGGCAAACTATAATTAATATATATACCCATTAGTTTTTTTCTTTTTTTGTGCATTTTTTTTAATAAAAAAACTGCAACTTTCATAAATCTTGTAATTGCAGAGGACATGTCAATCCTTTTTTATTGATTTTCTTTAAGTTTCACACTTTGTAACCTTTTTACAATAGCTTTTTCGTAAAACAACTATTGTCTTAAACAATATTTGTGCCACATTTAATTGCTGAACGATTAAAAAAACTCCCTTTTTTTTAAATTCTAGGATTATTAGATTTGTGGCAAACCCTTAAAAAACGGAAAAAGGCAAGTCATCGCCACCTAGTGGCATATTTATAAATAAGCCTCGCAAACCGGAGACTACTGTAAATGCTTAAAGATTTAATCAGAGTTAAATATTTACTAGGGGTGGGACTCGATTAAAAATTTTAATCTAATTAATTTTAGGCTTTGTAATTAATTAATCTTAATTAATCTCAAATTACCCTATTTGCCCCCCAAAACATCTATTTCATAAATGCAAACTTTGGATCGCACGCTGCTATTTGTAGTACACTTTGTAGACCCTTGTCTTCCACAACTGATAGCAGTCTACAGTCCTGAGCAATCCGCTTTGCGAGTGCATTTGTCAACGTGTCCAACGTTGACTTGCTGAGTTTCTTCTGGAAACACGCCATTTGGTCTAATTTACACTGCTCACCAGAACTGTTACCTCGAGCTCCAGCAGTTTCAGTGATCACGCCGATGCTTCGCGTTTAAATGGTATCTCAGGGTTGACGAGCTTCTGTGAGAGGCAAACTCTTTTCTGCATAGCCTGCAGTAAACGGTGCCTTTATCAACAGTTCCATCTGTTCTTTTTTTGAATAAAAAATTACCGTCCAGCAGACCCGTTACGCTGTCAGGCTCCATGTATGTATCTGTGTGTACGTCGGTGTAATCGGCATATCACAACACTGTGTTCTGACAAAGGTTCCGCAACACTGTGCACTGACAAACGTTGCGGGTAAGTAAACTGCGATAAAAAAAACATGTCCCACCCCTAATATATACCTTATACCTTTTTTAAACAGGGTGGAATGAACCTGCCCTGCGACAGACTGGCGACCTGTCCAGGGTGTATCCCCTGCCTTTCGCCCTAAGGTAGCTGGAGATAGGCACCAGCAGACCCCCGCAACACCACAGGGTATGACGTGGGTAGGAAGATAAATGAAAGGAAAGCAATGAACCTGAACCCCATTCACAAATATAAAGAGCTACTTTACCTGCTCCGTTCTCTCCATATGCCAGGCGTGGAGGGATGGTAACTCTCCTCTTCTGCCCAGTGCAGAGCCCCAACAGAGCCTGATCCACACCTGGAATCACGTAACCCATCCCGATGTAGGTGTTGTAGGTGCTGTTCCTCTGGTAGCTGTCCATGATCAAGAAAATCAAAGATGAAGAAACCATGTGACAGGATTAAATAGGACAGGATTTGGGCTTAAAGCTTAAAGAAAAAGAGGAAAATTGACTAAAAACAGAGCTCACCTGGTGTCAAAGGTGACCCCGTTCAGAAAGGTTCCATTATAATGGTACCGGATATAATCCCCTGCGACTGTCCTGCGGGTGCACGTGTCAGGCACCACCAGCTCCTCCACCGTGATGTTGTCTTTTGGGTTGTGCAAGTCCACCAACAGGACATCGAACACCAACGTGGCCTGTGGGGGAATCTCAGAACCTGGCGAGCGGACAGAACGTGGCATGAGGACAAAGCTCTCGAAGATGTGAGACCGTGGACCTCCGCGGATGTTTTACCTGAGCCTTTTTCACCATAGGCCTTGAAAGGTGGGATGACGATGTTCCTGATCTCCCCCACACACATCCCCAGCAGGCCCTCATCCATGCCCTTTACCAGCCAACCCTCACCCACAAGAGTGTTGTGGGTCTGCTTCCTGGTGTAGCTACGTAGGGCTCATACAATTGCAAAGTCAAACACACAACACACCTGGGTGACGCAGTACAGATACAGAACTACTCTGTTAGTCATGCAGCCACAACAACCCGGCTGACAACAGCCGGTAGGAACAAATGCACAGCGGAGCAAACATGGTTTCACCTAGAGTCAAACACGGTGCCGTCCAGCAGGGTGCCGTTGAAATGGTAACGGACGAAGTCAGTGCGCATCACTGAGCGTTTGCAGTCTTTGGGGGTGGTGACGGTTTTGGTGACAACCAGGTCAGCTTGGTTCCACACATCCAACAGGTGGATGTCAAACACTAGTGTGGAATCAGGAGGAACCACCTTGCCTGTAAACCCAATGAGAAAAAACACTCGTGACAAGTTATAATTTTACCTTCAGACCTGAAAGGAACTTCTGGGTTGCTGTTTGTTTTAGTTATTATTGGATTAAAACGTAAAAAAAAAAAAAAATCACAAACACAGTCTTCAAAATGTAGTTCCAAACTGATTTTTTTGGGCAGTTTGACATTAATTTAAGCCCAAACAGATGTCTTCAGAAAAGTGCCAAAAATAGCACAAATTTTAGACTTGAGAAAGGCGTCTTTTCGTATTTTTTTGATATATACAGTCACAGCATTGCTGAACAAACTCCTGTTTGTAATCCTATCCCGGTTTACCTGCGCCGGTGCTTCCGTAGCCCAGGTGAGGGGGGACAGTGATTGATCGACGCTCGTTCACGCACATGCCCCGCAGACCTCTGTCGATGCCTTCCAGCAGCCGACCTTCGCCGAGCAGGGCCACCTTGGCGTCCCCTCTCTGGTGACTGGAAAAAGCGAAACGCCTCGTTAAGGGGCATTATTTTAGGGGGGGGGGGGGGGGGGGGCAAGCTGTTGAATCTGTTCCTTAACTACAGTTTTATCACCAATACCTCGAATCAAAAGTCTTCCCGTCCGCAAACGTCGCGTTGTAGTGGTAGCGAATATGGTCTCCGCTTTTCGACTCTCTGACACAGATTTTAGGAATGAAGTATCTGTCCACGACTACATCTCCGAGCACCGGGCTGGGATTGCCCTCCACCGAGGAGGAGCCCGAAGTAAGGAGAAAAAAAACAACGTAGCAGAGAAACATGATCGATTCGCCCGAAAATAATTAAATACGTTTAGCTTTATCGAACATTTGCAAAGAAACGGGGGAACCTTGAGGCCCGCGGCTGTTAGACGCTGCACACAGTGGAGGCAGATGTGTAAACGTGGACAAACTCCAGACTGGGGAAGCGGCGGATGACGGAGGTGTAAAGTTAGGCGTTGTGTGGAACAAACTGTACTTCCTTTACAAAATAAAACTCAGGAAATAAAAGTTTAAATACCCCCAGACAAATCCACAAATCAGCATTCACTTGGCTGATGTACATCTTGTGTAATTAATGAGTGTAGTTGTAGTTGATCTTTAATTTGGGATTTCAACACTAATAATAATGTAATTTATCTTATTCACTCTCAATAATAGTCAGAAATAGGGTGCATTGCACTGATACGCGTACCTGTCTGCCAAATTTAGGATAAGACTCGTGAAGCAGCTGTTGACCCACACTCAGAAACCCGAGATATCAATCTCTGCAAGGCGCAATCCAGGAAGTTCCACAGAACCCTACCAGAGCGCAGACCACCACTCCGTGGGAGTTACAGGAGGAGCAACAGAATATGATTGATTTCATATGGTCCCTTTTGACGCAATTTTGTTTCTGTTTTGTTTGACTATTGTTATCCAGACCGACGCACAATATGAAAACTACAGTTCACTTAGTTCACTACTTCAGAAGTTTCCCTGTGGCGCATCTCATTCCGCTCACCTCTGCATACGGACTGGCGGTGAATCATTACGCAGCAGAGAAGTGGACAGAGTCAATAAAATACCTGGAGTTGAGTTAACGTTTGTGCTGGCTCCTTAGAAACGTCAGATATTGCGCCCTGCACCATGACAGAAGCAACCAGAGAGGAACGCAGAAACCCAGGAATTGCACGAGTACTGGCAGGTTGTGACGACAACGTCCTGTCAGAAGTGCAGGCAACTTTTCCCGGCGCTGCAGCTTCCTCCTCCCCGCAGAGAGATCCTGCAGGATTCCAGCGTAAGACTTCCTTGCAGTTATCTGCACCATGCGCATTCAACGGTGAGGCATCTCGTGTTTTGAAAGATCCACTAATTTATGCGCCCTAAATCAGTATACAGAACCAGTTCTCAACCTAATGAAGAAAATGACAAATATATTAGTTGTTTTTACTCACTAGCTTCTTTTCAACAGCCCCTAAAGTTGATGTACTACTTTCCATATAATTTAGGTCATTTTTAGATGAGATCACAACCCATTGCCAACAGTGAAATTGCGGAATGAGAACACAGACAGGTGGTGTCGCTGTCACAAGAGGGCGCTGTTACAACAGTCAAACGCTTTGCTTCTAAAAGTGCAAACCCTAAGTTATTTGTTTCCAGCCTTTATCTGGATAAGTAATATGCAATGCGTGTTTTTTCAACATCAGACCCCCTCACCCAGGCGTCCCGACCGGGAGCGATCAGTTCCTGCCTTGTGTCCAAGAAGCACCCGTCCACAGCTTGTACTGCTGGATCCACGGCCATCTGGCAGTCTCTCTGCAGCCTCTGAAGCTGCACAGACGGCTGTCCTCCTGTGCATGCCTGTGATGCCCAGGAGGCTGAAGGCCTTGCAGAGTGACTTTCCTGCGAAGCCCCTACCCCCAACCTGTATTGGCAGGCATCTAGCGTGCCACCCTAGTCTGCGGCAATCCTCCATGAGCTCAGCATATTTCTCTCCCTTCCTTTTGTATGCTTCCTCCATTCTCTCCTCCCAGGGGACAGTCAGCTCTAGCAAGATGACTTGCTTGGAGTCATCTTGAGAGAAGCTGCACAACAAAAACGGGGAGAACCTGAAAACGCTTCTTTTCCTCACCTTTCAGGTTGTGAAGTGGTCAGCCTAAAGACCCCACTGTTGGCTGTAGGCTTTATAATACATCAGGTTCTGCTCCATGACCTGATCTTTAGGCTGGAACAGGGAGTAACTGTAAGCACATGGTCCCGCACTCCTGCCATCATTCACTAGAACACACAGGTCAGTGACATTACAGACAGGTCGATCCTTGTTTGAGATGATGAGAACAGCTAGGTTTTGGTTACTGATTAAAAACTTACAACTAGGTGTACTGGAGGTAGTGATAAATGTTTTCCACAAGTTCTGCACAAAATAACCTCCAACATTAGACATCAAGTAGTCTTCACACTTTAGCTTACATCACATGTGTCAAAGTCAAGGCCCGTGGGCCGGATGTGGATGTGTGATTGAATAATCTATGGCCCGCGGGATGATATTTGATTAGTATTAGAACAGCAAGATTTATTACACAATTGTGGACCCTTCGACAAACAACCTGAGGTCATGAACCCACGGTGTGTGATGAGGAAGAGCCTCCTCCCTTCCGCATCCAGACCTTTTGAATACCTGACTGTGCCATTAGGCGTATCTGACAGTGACGCAAAAGTCTTGAGGCAGCACCAAGGTCACAAGTGGCCATGACTTTTGCCCCATATACTTGATAACACACAAATACAATCTTCATGTAATAATACAATCATATACGGTTATACCTGATTCTGATGATTATGATTATCACAAATTATATTTAATATCTATTACAAATCATACATGGTTATACTTAATTTTGATGATTATTGCAAATGGCCGCTAAAATTTACTACACAACCTTTTTTAGTTTGGTTGAATTTGTTTATTTCACTTTTTTCTGTTGTATTTCAGAGAGCAAAAAAAAGTCAAGTGTGTAAAAGTGTGTAATCTATTTCTTTGATATGATGTAACTGTTTTTTGTTTCCATGACATCCTCTGAGGTGTCTGTGATTTCACCCCAGAAGCAGGCAGGACAGAGATAAAACTTTGCTGTCCTGTAGACTGCTCAGCTGTCTGTATGACATCTGCTATTTAAATCTTTGAATAAAACTACAAAGACCCATTCTGTGCAGGTTTTTCTGTAGACATTTGACCGTGACGAGAACATCCACAACAAATTAGCTGTTGAAAGCGATATTGCTGAAGCTTGGTCAATGGACCGCTGGTTTACCAGTGGCTGGGCCACCATTGAAAATTGTTCTGAATATCAATTATCTATTCTAGAAAAAAAGCAGAAGTGAAAACACTGTTATTCTGTGTGCTGCATTAAAATTTGTCAAAACTAAGCTTCTCTTACCGAGAAACACTGATTTTGACAAAATCCATCTCCCTGCTGTAGTAAATATTAGCTGCCATTTGCAATAATCATCAGAAGTAAGCATAACCATTTATGATTTGTAGTAGATATTAAATGTCATTTGTAATAATCCTAATCATCAGAATCAGGTACAACTGTATATGATTGTATAATTACATGAAGATTGTATTTGTGTCTAGTATCAAGTATATGAGACTAAAGTCATGGCCACCTGTGACCTTGGTGGTGGCACATGACTTTTGCATCACTGTCAGATACGCCTACTGGGCGCGGTCAGGTATTAAAAGATCGGGATGCAGAAGAGAGGGGGCTCTTCCTCGTCAGACACCGTGGGGTCATGACCTTGTGTTTGGATGCTGAAGAGTCCACAATTGTGAAATAAATCTTGCTTCTCGGATCTGTTCTCCTGTTTGACTCCACGCCCGAACAGAAAAAATCCTACACTGCACTAAAGGCAGGTGCCAGAACTGAAAACATTGTTATTCTGTGTGCTGCATTACAGTTTGTAAAAACTAAGCTTCTCTCACTGAGAAAACACTGATTTTTGACAAAATACATCTCTCTTAACTAAACGCATGGTTAAAAACTGCTAACACTGTTTTTCTGTGTGCTACATTTTGTCAAAACTAAGCTGTTCTCACCGAGAAAACAGTGCTTTTCACAAAATCCATTTCTCTGAAAGAAGCACTGGTGCCAAAATTGCAAAAACTGTTATTGTGTGTGCAGCATTACAGTTTGTCAAAACTAAGCTTCTCTCACCGAGAAAACACTGATGTTGACAAAATCTGTCTCCCTGTGTGGCAGGTGAAGTTCTGAATTGTGGTGAAGGGCTGGGTGTCGTCAATAGGGGGCGCTCTATAAATGGAAGCCAACACCTGCTGTCCCTCTCTGCTGTCTGCTCCTTGATGCTCAGGTTTTATCCACCTGGTCGTGTCATTTCCTTTTCCGCTTTGCTGGCGCGGGTAGCTTGAGCGTTTATTTTGGCGTCTGCTCATGGAAATGGCTTGATCAGTAAGTCTTAGCACAATGAAAATATTTGTAGGTTCATACCGTGCCGCCTTACGAACGAGTAGAAGATCACCTCTTTCTTATTTGATCGGGTGTGGCCACAACATGTAAGATTTCGTTGGCGTCCGCTGCTATGTTTCTTTTATTATTTGTATTAATGTTTGTGTGTGTGGTATATTTTTAGTTGTAGCCAACGCCGGGAGATCGCCCTTGTCCGGGCATCGCTGCTGCTTTGCCGGAGACTGCATATGGACAGAAAAGTTTGTTGGAGCAACTTGTGGAGTTCGGTGTGGGGACGTGCTCCATCGAGTTATTTCTTTTTTGTTGTTGTTGTCCACTCCAATTTTAAATATCAATTTTGGGTTTTTAAATTTAGTTTAATTCCTTTTTATTTTTGTTTTTATCTTCCAGTCCCTGAAACCCAGTGAGGTGGTGTCACCTGTTTGGGTGGTGGCCTTCTTTTCTCTTTCTAGGTTGTGTCCCTCCCTGGGTTTGCAGCTCACTGTCACCTTTCCTGTGTGTAGTGTCACGTGATTGGGGTGAATAGCTATTAGTGTGTATGTATCTGAGTTTTAAATTTGCTGCGCTTCCCCACCTCACCTCGACACTTCCTCCTGGTAAGTTTCTACTTTGGACAGAGCCCACCTATTTGCCGATTACGGTAACGGAAGAGTTTATTTTTATTACTTTTTTTTATTGTGAAATTAATGAATTACTTAAATGAGACACTGCCTATTGCTCTCTTTGTGACTTCAGTCTGCGTGCCTTGTTCCGTAAGTAGTTCCTCGGGTGGATTTCCCGGGGTGGCGTTGTTCAAATCTAGCCTATTGGCTCCTTCTAGTTCTCCGTGCCACACCTGCACTAAAAGCATGTGAACTGCAAACACACTCACGCTGTGTGCTGCATTACAGTTTGTCATAACTGTCAGGGTTCAGCTTGCCAGCCCCCCTGCAGTTTGTTGTGGTGCTCTCTTCTCTCCCAGCAGAGAGCTTAGGTCCCCAGGATCCAGCAGTAGCAGCGGTGGTACACCTGTTTTAGATCAGCTCATCAGCAGTTAATAAAGGCAGGCTACCAGCTGGTCACCAGTTGCTAGATCGTTGTTTGTGTGTGCTCATTTGTTTTCCATGTGCGTCTCAAAGAAGTTTTTTGTTTGTTTTTCACCCAATAAAAGGTTTTTTTGTTTGGAGCGTATCAGCCTCATGTCTGCTTTTCAGTCCTGAACAATACGTAAACCCGTAACAGAATGATCCAGCCTACCTGACATGCTGTATGCGCTGCTGACCCTGGACTAAAGCTTTGGCTCGCATGTGCCGGCAGTCATGCGCCTGCAGAAGAACATGGCAGCACTAATGCAGTTGATGCCGGAGCCGGGGGTGGCGATGTCCCCGCGCCTGCTGTCACTGTGTCCCAAAACGCAGCTTCTGGACCCCGCTGTGCCCGTGCGGCGGTCCAGATGACTGCATGGGAGAGCATTGGGGAACCCCTCTTGGTTGTGTGGCGTCTGCTTAGTACAAAACAGTGCTCTTAAAGAGAAGTGTTTGGCTTGTCAGACGCCCACCCCTACATTTATGAACAGGGCTCGCATCGCTCCCAGTCCGCACCTGTCCCTGCCTGAGCCAGGCCTGCCAGTGCACGGGCTAGGCTGGGCCTGCGGGCCTGCGACGGTGTCGACGACGAAGGGGCCAGGGGCCGGCCTGCGACGGCGCCGAAGGAGCCGCGGGGCTGGGCCTGTGGGCCGGGCCTGCGACGGCGTCGAAGTCGAATACAAAGGAGCCGGGGGCCAGGCCTGCGACGGCGTCGACGATGACGAAGGAGCCGGGGGACCGGCGTGCTGCGACGACGACGACGGAGCAGACGGGGGCCGGGCCTGCGGCGACGACGATGACGCAACGGAGACGGAGGAGCCGGGTGGCTGCGGCTGAGTCCCGGGGCCTGCAAGCCGGCGACGAAGGAGCTGGGGGCTGGGCCTGTGGGCCGGGCCTGCTGGCCGTGCCTGACGGCATGCGAATACAAAGGAGCCGGGGGCGCCGGCCTGCGAGTGTGCGTCGACGACGAACGGAGCGGCGGGCCGGGCCTGCGACGGCGTCGATGACGAAGGAGCCGGGGGCTGGGCCTGTGGGCCGGGCCTGTGGGCCTGCGACGGCGTCGAATACGAAGGAGCCGGGGGCCGTGCGTCTGCGACGACGACGACGGAGCGGGGGGCCGGGCCTGCGGCGACGACGACGAATGAAGGAGCCGGGGGCCCCGGCTCCGGCCACGACGACGACGAAGGAGCCGGGGGCCGGGCCTGCGACGGCGTCGATGACGAAGGAGCTAGGGGCTGGGCCTTTGGCCTTTCGACGCTCGTCGAATACGAAGGAGCCGGGGGCCGGGCCTGCGACGGCGTTCTCAATGATAGGAGGCCGGGGGACCGGGCCTGTGACGACGCTGACGACGAAGGACGCCGGGGGCCGGGCGTGCGGCGGCGAGTACGAAGAAAAATGAGACAGTGGGCCGGGCCTGGGACGGTGTAGAAGGAGACGGGAGACCGGTCTGCGGGGAGGACGACGAAGAAGC